>JAWNLL010000502.1:0-21177 GCA_035042425.1 Drosophila flavopinicola
TTTACATCAAGAAAGGCTGTGGTACAATGCTGCTTGTTTTCTTGAGCTTCTAAGATTTTGTCCACAAGCCTATGGCACTGCTCAATGGTACCATGACCGCGTCTAAAGCCGAATTGGTGATCAGGGATTAAGCGAATGTCCTCCATAACTGGCAGTAATGTGTTCAAAAATACTCTTTCGAGTATTTTGGAGAGGACTGCCAATAAACTTATGGGGCAATAGGAAGCTAGCTGATTTTCCGGCTTACCAGGTTTTGGAATCAGTATAACCTCAGCACATTTCCATTGCGAAGAAAAATGACCAAGCTGGAAGCAGCGGCTAAAAATGTTGGTTAGAAGCTCAATATATCTTTTTGGGAGGGTTTTTACGGCAGGAGCACATATACTGTCATAGCCAGGGGATTTGTTACTTTTCAGGAGGTCAATTTTATTCAACACTTCCTGTGTGCTTATCTCAGGAATAGGCAGGTCCATCTGACATGGGATGTCCAGAAATTGTTTGGTTGCAATTACTTCCCTGGTGCTGCACTTATCAAAAGGTGAAAAGCGCTGTATAAATGTTCCGCGAAGGCAATCGCTTTTTCCTTTTCGGAGCGACACCAAGTCCCAGAAAGATTTAAAACAGGGGCTAGTCTTTTCGATGGTATTTTCATAAACTTCGTCGCTTTCCAAAGGTTGTGATAAGGATCACTTGGTTCAGCTTCCTCCAAGTAGGTGTCTAGAGCTTGCTTTCGAAGCGTCAAGAGAGTTTCCTTTAAGTTTTTAACGGCCCAGTTCAGCGCAGCTTTATCCCTCGGGTTCCTGCTTGTGTGCCAGACCCTCCTTAGACGTCGTTTCTCTGCCACTTGTTGGGCTACTTCGTGCGACCACAGATGTATATCTCTCTTTGAGGTGTTAGTAGAAGGTCTTTGTGCGGGAGTGGCTACACTGGCAGCCTCGTGAATTTTTCTAGTTAGCCATTCGACCACTTCATCTATATCCAGGCCAGAATTTAATTCCACGTTAGGGTCAACATGTTGCTGTAACCAAGAACGGTACAGGCTTATGTTGGTGTTCTTACGAAATATATTCCTCCGCATGGACTTTGTGGCCGTTGGTATGTTGAGCAGCAGGAAGACAGCACTATGGTCAGAAGAAAAATCTAGGCAGCTTTTAGGCTCTACCTTACTTGGGTCTATGTTTTTAGAGATGGCAAAGTCCAACAAATCAGGAAGTTTGTTTATGTCTGTAGGCCAGTATGTGGGTTCACCGGAGGAGTGGCAGTCAAGGTTATTTGAGCGAACTCTTGATCCCCACCATGAGTGTTTGGCATTGAAGTCGCCAAGGTATCTTGTACCCAGGCTATCAAATATTTGTTGAAACATAGAGGACGTGACTCTGTTACAAGGTGGAATGTAAGCAGCTGCCAATACCAGATCTCCCGTAGGACATAACATTTTTATGCTTGCGCATTGTACCCATTGCTTCTGTAAAGATGGGAGCTCTACGAACTTAAGGCCAATTTTCAGAAGCACAGCTGCACCTCCTCGAGCTCTTCCACTTGGATGGTTAGCGTAGAAAAGATCAAAGCCATTAATTTTGAAGTAGGAGTTTTTGTCAAAATGTGTTTCAGAGACAAAAAGAACATCAATGTGGTTAGTTTTTATGTATTGCTCAACTTCAGACTTGATTTTAGTCAGGCCGTTAGCATTCCATAGGGTAATAGGCAGACTTACGTGCATACTTTGTTAATGAGGGTGGTGAGGGAACTAAGAACATTAGTAATAACTGAAAACTGAGCAATCATTTGCTCGATCATGGTTTCTAAGCGTTTAAACATAAATATTTGTAGACTTTCCTTAGTTTCTTCTGGCTTAACGTTAGTAAAGGTTTGCTGACCGCCTAAGACGCTTGCATAGCTAAGGTTTTCGTTAACTTTTGTGTAGGAACCTTGTTGAGAAGGTTCAACACTTGGTTTGGCTTTGGGGCCATACTGACTCTTGGCCTTTTGGTATACTTTGCAGCCCTTATAAGATGCGGCGTGGTTTCCGTCACAAAGTGCACATTTTGCGGGGTCTTTCATGGCCTTCGTACATTCTAAGCTGTTGTGATTTTCACCGCACTTAACGCACTTGTATGGAAGGCGGCAGTAACGTTTTGTGTGACCAAAAACCTGGCAGCGGTAGCACTGGATAATGTCATCAAATTTTTTTGGTGGCTCAACGCTGACAATTGACCTACAAAGGCGCTTGATTTTGAAAGCTTCGTTGTTGTTCTTTGCTGGTTCCAAATTCACGAAGAAAATTTACATTGGGGTTTTTGACGACTTGCTCACTGCGTTCTTGATGTCCCTAGTTGTATGTCCGTATTCAAGTAGGGCTTCAGAAATGTCTTTGGTATGGGTTGAGAAATGTAGTCCTTTGATAAAAATTCGGTAAGCTCTCTCCTCCTTAGGCTGGAAGGTACGATATCGCGTGTTATGTTGATCTAAGTGAGCTTTCAATTTGTCAAAAGATTCCCTATCTCCTAACATAATTCTCACCAGGCCGTCTCGCCCTGCCTTATAATCAAAAATTTTGTCCTTACCAATGACGTTAACTACATCAATGATCAACTTATTTATATCCGTGACATCAGGAAAAAAAATTGGGGGCGGTTTGAAGCTTGCAGGGCTTGCTGTGGTTTCTTGTTCAACAGTATCATCCGTATCTTTAATATCGTCATCTAATGGGTCTGCCAACAAAGCAAAGCGATTTTCATTGATCTTGGGAGATGGACGAGAGCTGGCAATGGTTCTTGTACGAAAAGGAACAGCTGGCTTGCGCTTGACTTCCCCTTTCTCAGAAAGGTCAGATTTGTCATCATTGTCACTAGAGCTATAGCAAACATCACTGCTATTCTGAATCCTAACCAACTTGATTGTAGTTGCACCTTTCAGTCTGATGTTGCCTTTTTTGCCTGGAGAAGACGTTTGCCAATCTAATATGGGATGTGATTTCATAACGTCGCTGTCGTCACACATGGAGATAGCAACTGATTATCAACAATTTACAATGCCAACGGAGCACCAGAACTTTCTCAAGCCCCGCACACAACTATTTTACACGTTTTCGAAAGAAAAACAAAAAGATTACAAACTTTTCAAAATTTCAAAACGTGAAAAAACAAATCTGGTTGTTTACAAAATAATAACATTTTTGAGCAGAGCACGAAATGAACAGTACGACCATCATATTAATTAAAACTGTTCTTTTAAAAAATTAAACTCAAGCTATTTTATATTTGAAAAAAATAATAAGATAAAAATTTTAAATATATGGAGTGTCATCTCCCCACTGAGATGGGTCATACCGGCCTGGAAATAGAGTAAACACCCTATGTTCCTTTCCTAATAAAAACAAAAAATAAAAACAAGGTAAAAAGAAATGCACGAAATGGGAATAAACAAGTGGGAAAGGATTATCTGCGGCATGCCGAAGATTTTATTCTCTTTTCGAACCATTAGGCAATTTTCCTTCTGCCATCTGCAACAATGAAATTTAAACTGCTGCTGTAAAAAGTCGTTTTATCGCGTAACATTTATTTTTATACTCTTTTTGAAGAAAATAGTATATTAAGTTTGTGCTGAAGTTTGTAACGCATAGAAGGAAGCGTCGGAGACCCCCAAAAGTTACTGCCAGTATGCTTAGAATGACAAAAACAAATTGATCTAGCCATGTACGTCTGTCTGTCTGTATGTATGCAAACTAGTCCCTCAGTTTTTGAGCTATCGTTATAAAACTTTGCACAGAGACATATTATTCAAAGGGACAGCACATTGGTCGGAACCGGCCGGATCGGACCACTATATCTTATAGCTGCCATACAACTGGAAGTCGGTTTTGGCCATAAATCCCATGTTTTCAAAGCTATCAGATAGAGCTTTGCACAGATACTTATTATTGTAACATTCATAACATTAGTCGGAGCCGGCCGGATCGGATCACTATATCTTATAGCCGCCATACAACTGGAAGTCGGTTTTGGCCATAAATCCCATGTTTTCAAAGCTATCGCGATAAAACTCTGGACAGATACTTATTATTCAAACATACATAACTTTGCTCGGAGCCGGCCGGATCGAATTACTATATTTTATAGCTGACATACAACTGGAAGTCGGTTTTGGCCATAAATCCCATGTTTTCAAAGCTATCGCGATACAACTTTGCACATATACTTATTTTTCAAATATACATCACATTGATCGGAGCCGGCCGGATCGGATCACTATATCTTCAAAACTGCCATACAACTGGAAATAAATTTAATATTTCAATTCAAATTGATATCATATGATATCAATTTTTACAGATGAAAGTGCTGCAGTTAGCAGAGTGAAAATTGTCTAAAGGTTCGAAAAGAGTATAAAATCTTCGGCACGCCGAAGATAATCCTTTCCCACTTGTTTTGTTCTAAGAATTGGTATCATATGAATTTAAATTTTTCTTTTGAAATATTTAATTCATTGCCAGTTGTAGCAGCTTTAAGATAAAGTGATCCGATCCGGCCGGCTCTGACCAATGTGATGTATGTTTGAATAATAAGTATCTGTGCAAAGATTCATCGCGATAGCTTTAAAAACATGGTATATAAGGTCAAAACCGACTTCGAGTTGTATGGCAGCTATAAGATATAGTGGTGCGTTTCGGCCGGCTCCAACCAATGCGACGTATGTTTGAATAATAAGTATCTGTGCAAAGATTCATCACGATAGCTTCAAAAACATGGTATATATGGCCAAACCCGACTTAGAGTTGTATGGCAGCTATAAGAAGTAGTAGTTCGATCCAGCCGGTTCCGACTAATGTGCTGTCCCTTTGAATAATAAGTCTCTGTGTAAAGTTTCATCGCGATAGCTCAAAAACTGAGGGACTAGTTTGCATACATACAGACAGACGGACATGGCCAGATCAATTTGTTGTGTCATTCTATGCATTCTGGAGCCAACTTTTGGGGGTTTCCGACGCTTCCTTCTATGCATTACACACTTCAGCACAAAGTTATTATACTATTTTCTTGAAAAAGAGTATAAATTATGACCGGATAGTTTAGTATTAGTTTTATTTGGCAGATAGTGCATGCTGTCTTGGCAGAGGGCTAGAGAGCTGCAGCTGTTAACTTACATGTTTCTCTAATACAATCAAAATGCCATCCCATCGGACGCGTTGAATGCCCGTAGGGCTTCAAATTTTAATGGGCATGGGGCCAATCGCTTGACTGCTCGCTTGAAAACCACGGCCTTAGTCCTGACGCCGGCCACTCGCACTTTTTCATCCGCGCTTCTGGTCGTCTCCTCCACTACTGCCAAACTTCCGTTGCTGGGGTGGAGCGTTGTCCTAGTGGACCACGACTATGGCCCCGACGATGATGTTGGGCTGGCCTATTGCCCACTTTTGGCACTGCTGTATTCTTTCGACCAGTCGACCCAAATCCGCTGCTTTATACAGGAGATTACCATTGGAAGTACGTCAGCTTGTTTTCGTGGACGAGCCTTGATGACGCGGATGGCAGCGCTACGAGCGTTGTCCCGACAAGAAAGTTGGCTGGCGGTGCTATTGCCTCGCCGTCTTGGGGTGGGCGCTGTTTGCGCCGATTGACCAGGAGTTGAGGATGGCCTCCACCTCCAGCACTGTTTCCAATTCGTTCTGTCGTGGGAGTGTGCCTGCAATTGCACTGACCATGAGGTGTTTGGTGGACTTCACTGCAGCCTCCCAAAAGCCGCCGAAATGTGGCGCTCGTGGGGGTATGAACACGAATGTCACTCCTTGACTGCTGTATCAAACGTACAATTATCATAAAATGGGATTCAAGCTCCGCTGCCGTTGGTGCAAGCGACGTGTAATGAAATTATGCGGCAACCTTTAAATACGATGATGCCATATTGACTAACTCCAGAAGAGGATGTCTATCGGCCTTTGCGATACTTCTTTTTTCCAGCATTTACTGCACTTTGGTCCATTTACCGTGTGCATTACTTGCCAAAGGTAATGAACACGTTTCAAAAATTCATCATTGTACTAAAGGGACTCAAACAATCTAACGGAACGTTTCGTCACATATCTGCTGTTTACTCTTGAACGTCTGCCCACTCTGCAGATGCGAGGGGTGCTTTTGTAACCAGCGTAGTACGCAGGCTTTATTGGCATGTGGAGAAGTTGTCTAACCTTCTCCCACAATGATTTTTAAAGGTGCAACCTTGGATTCTTCGCCATGCTCATGTTCAATTCGAATATATAAGCAGCACCCGTATGCTCTTGTCGAGGCGCCAGTAAATCCATTAATTTGACAATTCGTGCCTTTTGCTTTGAGGTATGCGAATGGAATCAAAGTCCGCAAAGGACCTTGTAATGTCTTGACATTTTTTGAGTACGTGAATTGGTATCTGGTCATCCCAAGCGATCTTTTGCAGCCAAAGTTCGTACATTAGGATTTTTGCAAGTGTTACTATTGGGCAGGATCAGATCAGACAAGAGACGAATGACAAAATGGCACGTTTGGTAGGCAATACCTCAAGCGATATTTTGACTGTTGTGTCCGCAAAATTAGCCCTAACATCTTCGTATCCTCTTGTTGCCCAATAAGAATTGCCTCATTTATAGGCTGAGCAACGAAACGCTCACAATTTGATAACCATTTTGTCAAAGTAAACCGGATGGTTTAAGTACACCGATTAGCTCTTTATGCAACAGTCACAATTCTTCCACAGTATCTCCGGCAGATATCAAAATATCCACATTCAAGCTATTAGCTATTGCTAATGGATTTGATTCTGCACGCAGCTCACTCAAATAATGAAACCACCAAAGAGTAAGAGTACTCTAGTCGGTAGTGCCCGACTAGGAGGTACCCTGAACCCAGTCCTTACATTCATACTAATCTATCAGTGTGCATACATACATGTAATGGAAAGTAAAATCTTAAATAACTTCTGTGTTTATTGTCCGATCTTTCTGAAATTTGTAGAACATAACATTGGCTATAAAATATGTGACCAGACCAAATTGCAAGCTCATAACTTCAACAAGTAAGAGTGCTCTAGTCGGGAGTGCCCGACTACGAGATACCCTGAACCCAGTCCTTACATCATTCATACTAATCTAAACACACACATGCTGCAGTACAAGCAGTGCAAGCGGTTTAAGCAGTTAGCTTGCTTTTCACCGAGCCCCACACAATGGAAAGCTAAATCTTAAACAACTTCTGTTTTTATTGTCCGATCTTATTGAAATTTTTGGGGCATACAATTGGCAATAAAATGTGTGAGCAAACTAAATTGCAAGATCATACCTTCAAAAATGGGGCTTGGTATCCACAAAGTAAAATATGGAGTGGGCGTGGCCCCAAATATTTTTTACCGATCTTAAGAGGGGGTGACAAGAAGTCTATCTTACAAATTTGGTGACTCTAGCTCTAAAACTTAACGGGAGGGGGCGTGGCACCAATTTTTTTTACCGATCTTAAGAAGGGGTGACCAGAAGTCTATCTTACAAGTTTGGTGACTCTAGCTCTAAAACTGTGAAAGATATAAATTTTCGCGATTTTTTGGGGCGGGAGGGGGCGTGGCACCAAAATGTTTTGGCCGATCTTTAGAGGACTTGGCCAGAAGTCTACACTCAAAGTTTGGTGGCCCTAGATCTTAAACAGTGCGAGATATAGGCTTCCATGTTTCGTGGGGGCGGGATGGCTAGGGGGCGTTCTAGTGGCCGGAAATCCAGGACGCAATCTTTTGGGCTAGTCAGCTCAAGTCTAAATTCCAAATTTGGGGACTCTAGCTTAAAAATTGCGGGAAATATACACGTGTTATCGAATCGTGCTTATATAAATCAATTTTCGCGATTACGGGTGCGGGAGTGGGCGTGGTCGAAATTTTTTCAGTGATCTGTAAAAGACGTCACTATTAATAAATATTCCAAATATGGTGACTTTAAAACTCTAAAACTGCGGAAGAAACAAGCATTTCCAATTAATTTTGAAGGGGGAGGGGCCGGTGGGCGTGACCAGAACTTACCTACCAAATTTGATGACTAGCTTTAAAATTGTGGGAAATATTCACGTCTAATCGATTTGTGATTTGAGGTGTATCGACATGTTATCGATTTGACAGCCTCCCAGTGGGCGTGGCATAAATTTGAAATAGACTTGATCTGAAGCAGATAGCTATAATCATAACACAAAAAATTTCAAGAGTCTATCTAATATCGTTTCGGAAATACGTGCGTTCATCCAGACGGCCAGACGGACGGCCTGACGGACATCCGACAAAACCAATATACTATGAGTACCTTCGGTATCAGAGTATAATGAGTACCTTCGGTATCAGAGTATAAACATGGCTGGATAGTAGGGCCAACCATAATAATGTCATTTAAAGGCATTTGTAAAACGGTTTGCTGGACTCGTCAAAAGTAACTCTGAACTTAGTGGATGTGCGTTGCGGTCGGAGCACGCATTGACCAGATGACAACTCTTCAGCAGTCTTCCAAGATGGAAGCTGACTGCAGTCTAGAGTCTCTTTCTATTTAGAACGCGTACTGTGGTTTACGTTGCTCATTATCAGAAGGTGAGCAGAAGGTTAGAAATCTGTTTATGATTGTCTCGCGAGCGACTTGTAACTAGCTTGAAGTTTGTCGATGAGTAAGCGCAACGAAGTTGATGAAGGTCCTTACATCTTCGGATAGTTCTCGTGTGTAACCTGATATGCCTGTACCGTCTCTAAGACTTCCTTCTCTAAACATGATATCATATTGTTGATTTTATCTCTGTTTGTGATCGAACATCACTATCGACTAAATTTTCAAATAACCCAATGAAGTTTTTGTATTCAGCGTAATTGCCACTTAATCTTGGCAGCTTCATCAAAGACAGTTGTCTGATATGCGAGACAGATGAAAACATCGAATAATTTGCATTAGCTTCCCTTTGAATCTTGGGTTGACTGCCCTTAGTCATAAACTGTGCCTTGGTCGTGATGCTGAGTATCTGTAAGACAGATATAGAAGCTAACGAGGGGTCAATTGCGTCCAGATCCTTCTGTATATTGAAAGTATCATCAATATATTGAGTCAATATATCTAGCCTACACTCGATTTTGTCTACCTCCTTGACAATGTTTCTTATGCGGAGAATATCCTTCACAACATTTGTGTGCGACTGTAGCATTGTGTCTGTCTTGATTGAGTTTGTTTCTTGGATAAAGCCAAGCTCTTGACTATAATCGCTGTTTCCCCTTTTGCTAGGCACTGCGCATCGGACAGAAGCTACTAGGGATAGTATTCAAAATGCAAATAAATAGTGGCACTATATAATAATATGTTGCAACGGCACTATTCTGTTGGCAGCTAGCTATATTCATAACAAATGTCAAAGCAGCGCACGCAAATTCCAATTGAGTGCAAGCAAGGGTTAACGAAATGCAGCGACGCGATAGCTGGCAGAACAACTCACTTGACTTAACAGCCACGATATGTGCTAAGGGCAAGAGTTCAGCGACACGGCAGAGCAGCAGCGATTGGCGGATGCGGCTGCGTAGCAACGACAAAGCAGAATTTCTCACTCATTAAAATAGCAACGACAAATTGAAGTATTTCTATCAGCAATTCCAAATGCGACTATTTAGCAACAACAATATGCTTGAGTTCCAAATGAAGCAACGCTACTGCTTGCAGATAAAATCACTCAACAACGCAGCACCGATAAGTGTGAGTAGTGAGGGCTGCAGCGACGAAAGCGCTGGCAGGGGAGCATAAATTGCAATAACCGAAATCAAGCTTCAAGCTAGGCTGTCTTGCTAAGCATATGGAGCATAAACCCAAGTATTCCACCATCTTAGCAACTACTTTTTTATATTTTTATACCCTGAACCCATTAAAAATGGGTAAAAAGGGTATTATGGTTCTGTGCAAAAGTATGTAACAGGCATTTCCGACTATATAAAGTATATATATATTCTTGATCAGTATCAACAGCCGAGTCGATCTAGCCATGTCCGTCTGTCTGTCTGTATGAACGCACGTATTTCCGAAACGATATTAGATAGACTCTTGAAATCTTTTGTGCTGTGACTATAGCTATCTGCTTCAGATCAAGTTTGTTTCAAATTTATTCCACGCCCACTGGGAGGCTGGCAAATCGATAACATGTCGATACACCTCAAATCACAAATCGATTAAACGTGAATATCTCCCACAATTTTGAAGCTAGAGTAATCAAATTTGGTAGGTATATTGCTGGTTACCTCCCGAAAAAATTTGATGCTAGGTTTATCGGCCACGCCCATTATTACGCCCACCAGACCCCCCCCCCCCAAATAATTTGACATGCTTATATCTCCCATATCTCACCATATTTGGAATATATATTATTTCGACCACGCCCCCTCCCGCCCCCGTAATCGTGAAAACCGATATACATGAATGCACAATTCGATAACACGTGTATATTTCCCGCAATTTTGAAGCTAAAGTCCCCAAATTTGGAATTTAGACTAGGGCTGACCACCCCAAAAGATTCCGTTCTGGATTTTCCGGCCACGCCCACTTGTCACCCGCTCTAAAGATCGGTCAAAATTTTTGGGGCCACGCCCCCTCCCGCCACCAAAAATCGCGAAAATGTATATCTTCCACAATTTTAGAGCTAAAATAACAAAATTTTGGAAAATAGACTGCTGGTCACCCCTTCTTAAGATCGACCACGCCCCTCCCGTCCCCAAAAACTTGGAAGGCCGATTTCGGGTCACCCATACACCAGCAAAAATGTTCTGTTCACTTGCTTTCAGCTGCTCTTAAAATGGTATCAGAGTATTACGCAGTCGGCTCCGCCCGACTGCAACGCTCTCACTTGTTTCTTATTCTGCTTTTGAAATATAAAATAACTGTCATCAAATTCATTTGCTACCAATGCCTTAGAACAAAAACTATACAACGCAAAAGAAAAGATCAGTACAATCGAGTTTTTCAGCGCATTTCAAAGCTGCTTGGTGGCGTAAGTATTAGAGTGCTGGACTGACAAACGGAAGAGCACGGTTCAAATCCCAGCCGCTGTTTATTTTTTTCAAATACATATCCAATAGCTTGAATTCAATAATTTAAAAGAAAAATTTAGAGTCATATGATACCAATTCTTAGAGCAAAAAAATAAATGCCACGCGATAAAACGATTTTTTACTGCTACTGAAATTTCAGTGGTGCAGTTGGTAGAGTGAAAATTGCCAAAAGGTTCGAAAAGAGTATAAAATCTGCGGCACGCCGATGATAATCCTTTCCCACTTGTTTTTGGTATAACTTGAAAGTTATCAGAGCTAGAGGCCCCAAAAAGGGCATGTATAATCTCGAATATCATACACATATTACAAATGTTTCACTTTTTGGATAACACCCCCCAATCCCCTCAAAAGTGAAAAACACTAATTTTTCAAGGTATGAAGTAGCAATTTGGTTTGATGACCCATTTTAGAGCCAATGTTATGTACTGACAATTTCACAAAGATTGGGCACTAAGCACGGAAGTTGTTTAAGACTTACCTTTCCATAGTGTGGTGCCTTGCGAAAAAGTTAGCCTGCTTAAACTGCTTGCAGTATGTGCGTGTTTGTATTGATGTGCATTGATTGGTAAGTATGAATGTAAGGACAGAGTTCAGGGTATCTGCTAGTCGGGCACTCCCGACTAGAGCACTCTTGTTACATCTGACATCGCTATGCATTAGAAATTTATTAGAATATTTACTGAGTACATTATAACTGAGCTAATTTACAATAATTCCCTGGATAGTGAAGAGATTGCTGTTTGGCCCAGTCCGTGTCTTGTCAAGAGCGTCTTAAACTCGTTAGATTACCTTGTCATTTTTTTGGAAATTATAAAGCGATTACACCTAATTCTCTTTTTACACGGTAGATTGGTTCGAGAAAAAACCGTGTAAAAAAGACATTGAGCAAATTTCGCAAAAATAAAATTTGTCAAATAAATGTAAGCCCAAAAGATTCAAAACATGTAAAAGAAATTAAAAAAATAATTGGGGAATGATTATCTTCTGCGTACCGAAAATTTTATACTCTTTTTCAACCTATATAAGAAATCGTTTTATCGCGTGGTATTTTTTTTTTGTTCCAAGAATTGGTATCATATGAATTTAAATTGTTCTTTTAAAATATTAAATTCAATTTGTTTTATTTTTGAAAAAAAATATTTGTAAGGAAGAATAAGACAAAAATGAAAATAATTGATCAGTCGCCACTGGGAATCGAGCCTGCGCGAACTCGCGTTTGTCAGCGCAGCACTCTACTACATACACCACCTAGCTGTTCTGAAAATCAATGACAAACTTGATTATACTGAGCGTTTTTCGCGTGACATTGTTTTGTTTTTGTTCTAAGACATTGGTAGCAAATAAATTTGATTACAGTTATTTTGTTTTTGAAAAGAAGAATAAGAAGCAAGTAAGAGTGCTCTAGTCGGGAGTGCCTGACTAGGAGATACCCTGAACCCATTCCTCCTTACATCCATTCATACTTACCAATCAATGCACATCCATATAAACACACACATACTGCAAACAGTTTAAGCAGTTTAAGCAGGCTATCTTCTTCGCAAGGCCCCACACTATGTAAAGGTAAGTCTTAACTAACTTCTGTATTTAGTGACTGATCTTTATGAAATTTTCAGGACATGACATTGGATATAAAAGGGGTCATCAAACCGAATGGCACGGTCATACCTTGAAATATCAGTGCGTTTCACTTTTGGGGAGATGGGGGTACGGTATCCAAAAAGTGAAATATTTGTTAGATGTGTATGCTATTTTAGACTATACTTACCAAATTTGGTGCCTCTATTAACTTTCAAGTTATGGCCAAATAACACTGGTCTGAAATCGAAATTTATCGATAACTTTTGAACGGGACGAGTTATCGATAAAATGAAATAAACGTGTACTGTCCCAGGACGAGAACTTATATTCCAAATATGAAGTCTCTAGCTCTTATAGACTCTGATATCTGCGTGTTCATACAGACGGACAGACAGACGGACAGACAGACAGACTGACATGGTAGATCGACTCGGCTGTTGATACTGATCTAGAATTTATATACTTGATATGGTCGGATATGCTTCCTTATGCCTGTTACGTACTTTTGCACAGAATCATTATCCCTTTTTACCCATTTTTAATGGGTTCAGGGTATAAAAAACATCGCCGGAGCCCTGTTTCGAAAGAATGAAATCGCGTTAGAAAATCAAAGCCCGGAAGCTGACATTGCTGCGGTGCATAGTCTCTAAACTTCAGACAGACAAAAACCCAACAGCGTAAATTTTTGACGATACACACACACACACATATATACAAACACACACACACACACACATACAAACACACACACACACACACACACACCACCACACACACACACATACACACATACGTACACGCATACAATTGGCAATGAACAGTGTGAGCAACGCAAATATCAACGCATGTTTGCAATATTCTATACTATAAATACCAAAAGGAACTACAAGAGAACAACTTATACTGCAAATATGAATATAGTCTCTTGCTCTTATATATACGCGTGCTCATACAGACGGACGGACAGCCAGAATACAGACTAACTAATAGACGGACAGACGGATGTGGCCAGATCGACTCAACTGGTGATATTGATTACGAATACATATGCTTTATAGATTGGAGATTCTTCCTTATGCCTTTATGTACATTTTCATAACTTAAGTATACCCTTTATAGTCAGCGTATGAAAAGTAAGTGCTTTTGAATTAATTTTGCTCTTAAATTAATTGTACTTAATTTTCAGAGTAGTTGCTATTCCTAATTTTTGTTATTGCAAAAATGGGACCTAAATACCTTTTGCAACATTCATATGTGTGTATTGCTTGATTGGTGATAGTATTTACCCAACTTGTTTAACGCTTAGTGTGTGCATTCCACAGGCGTGATGTCTAAAATATTTGAAGGTCTGATGGATAAGGATGAACAGGTGCGTCAGGCCATGCAGCAGACAATCGTCAAGATTCTGGAGACACATCCGTCGCAGGCCACTATCATATTGACTGATTGGCACGCCAAAAACGATAGGCTTAGCGAACAAACAGTGTATATGTTGTTGGAGTGAGTACACCCTTATCAGTTATTTGCTAGCTTCAAATTTGTATATGTAAAGATACATATATATATTTTTTTACACTCTGATGCCGAAGGTATTCATAGTATATTGAGTTTGTGCAATGTCCGTCAGGCCGTCCGCCTGTCCGTCTGTATAAACGCACGTATTTCCGAAACAATTGAAGATAGGGACTTGAAACTTGGACTGTTAGGCCAACACCCCCCATCCAAATATAATTGGAAAGGTTTACATCTCCCGCAGTTTTAGAGCTAAAGTCACCATATTTGGAATATATATTGCTGGTAACCCCAGAGATCACAGTAAAAAGTTTTATACAACGCATACTCCCCGTAATCGTGAATATCAATATACCCGCCGGCACCATTCGATAACACGCGTTTATTTTCCAACATTTTTAAGCTAGAGTCACCAAATTTGGCATATTGATTGCTAGGGATCTCCCGCAAAGATTGCGACCTTGATTTCTCGGCCACGCCCACTTGGATACAGCCCGCCCTACAAATCGCGGAAGCCAATATCTCCCACAGTTTAAGAGCTATAGTGACCAAACTTGGAAGGTATACTTCTGGCCAACCCCTCTTAAGATAGGACAAGCAAATTTCAACCCCCTCCCCTGTCAAAAATCACATCATTTCGCATCTGCTACAATTTTAGAGATAGTCACCACACTCAGTAGGTAGATTACCGTTACGCTTCCTCAAGGCACGCCCACTAACGCTTTCGCCCATACTCCAGCAGTTCTTACAATGGTATCAGAGTATAACGCAGTCGGTTACGTCCGACTGCAACGTTCTTACTTGTTTTCAGTTGTATTCATCGGGTAGTTGGAGCCAAAGCGCTATTGCCACCGTTTGCCAATGAGAAACTGATAGGCATGGTTTTAAAAGAGTTGGCGCGTTGCGTGGATCAGCAAATGCCATTAATACAGAGTCCGGCATTGCATATACTCCTATCCATTGGATCCGGCGAGAACTGCTCACTGGTCGTTGAGTCGCTGCAGGCACACTGCGGCCCTGCGGGCACTGTACCGCACTTTATGCTGTTTCAGTGCCTAGGCCAACTGGCTTTGACAAATACGGCTGGATTGGTGCCTCACATCAAGATAATACTAGCACGGTGTTTGCCGCATTTGGGTGGTATTAAGAAGAATCACATCAAGCTGGCATACGCCTATGCAATCGGACGTTTTAGCGAGGCACTGCTAGAGCATGGCACCAACGAACAACCCACAAGCAAAACAAAGGCGTCTGCCAATTGTGCTATGGAAATCAGCGTTGCCTATGACGTGCTTTTCAATCAGTGGCTGCAATCTCGGGAGCCCAAGGTGTGCATGGAAGTACTGCAGGCACTATCCTGCATGTATCCACTGTTACCTAATGATCGAATATTAGATCAAGCACCGCGACTGGTACCACAAATTTTGACGCTCTATCGACGCAGCGTTGACCGCAATGCAATCACACAATTCTTGTGTTCAGTCTTGAAAACTAATCTATTGCTGCACACCCATGTGCTGGATGAAGTGATCGATATGCTTATAACTCATCTGTTCGACTTGATCTGTGTCTATCCGGACTACGAAAAGCCACAAACGGTTAAAGGCCATTACGAGGTATTGCGCTGTTTCCATCTGCTGGCGGGAAACTATGCCGTAAAAATAATGGAAACGTTGCTCAGTCATTTGCGCAACAATAGCGAACGGGAGCGCATTAAATCACTGCTCATACTGACGCACCTTCTCAACAGTTGTGCGGAACAAATGGAAAGTCGCTTGCAGGCGCTCATAGAGTGCCTCAAACAGTTAATGCTCGCCGAGCGCGGCGTCAAGATAAAGTTAACGCTGTTAAAGACCATTGTGGCCCTGGCGCAAAAATCACTAATACGAGACAAGGAGTTTGTGTGGTTTGTTGTTCGTCACAGCTGCAAGTACAGCAAGATTAGCCAGGAAAATGGCACATTAGAAGAGCATGCAACTCTAGTGCTTAACTGTGAGAATGCACTTTTTATGCTTGCCTCAACGGTTGGCACTTTGGATGAGCTGCTCAAGCGTGAACTGCTTAAATATTTTCTACTATTGGACTACACAGATATTTGCGGCAATCAGGCTAAATGCTTGGCGAGTTTATTTGCAAAGTCGGCGCAGTCATCGCCAGCTGCAGCATCAAGTGGAGAAGTGGCGGCAGCCGCTGAGTACCGTGGTGCTGTTGTTCAAGGCGGCAAGGTGATTGTGCCCATGGCTGAAAGCATATATGCCCGCTGCCTAGCGCTGCTGGGCAATCAGCACTGCATAAAACGCACGACGAATATACTCAAATTTCTCAAGTACTATCATCCGCAGCTGAATCCGGCACTGGAGGAGCTCTGGGAACATCGAATCTCCAACATGCTTTTGCACATCAACAGACCGCAAACCTACCTGCAGCAGCTTACAAATTTCATGTTGGAAACCAACGAGTTTTTTGCCACACAAGATGAACACTTTGCCCAACGTTTAGTCAGCAAGTTAGCCGATCAAATGTATTTGTATCCGATGCAACTGCCGCATTCCGAGTGGCAGCTGCCTGACTTAAGCGCCGAGCGAGGCATGCTGCTCCAGTCAATGGCGCTGACGCTGTGCAAGGTGAAGGATGTGGCTTGTATCCACACCAAAATTGATTTGATTGTGACGACGGCACGACAAGAGCGTCTGGACAGACACATAAAGCACGAAGAATTTGAACGACGCATTGAGCCATGTGCGCGGGCACTCGGTTATATTGCTCGACAGCATTTGGGGCATGTAATTAAAAAGTTGTCGGAATTGACACAAATGAGCGGACGGAAGCCTTCGACTGGCTTCTTTAGCCATCTACACTTTATTAAGGACACACACAAGGAGCTAGAAAACTACAAAAGCAATCTACTGGTGATTAAGGCGTTTGGCCACGTTGTGGTTGAGGCGGATCCATTACAGTCGCTGCAGCATTTGGATTTTAACATGCTTAACTTCCTTATGGTACAATTGAACGGCAACAAGGATCAGACCATCATGTCGGCCATACTACAAACACTGCTAAGCATTTGCCATCAGCTAATAGTTACCAAAGAGCAACTGCCAACGCAACCAAAACTTCGAAAGCAGATCATGGAAACCGTTTTTAGCATACCTATTGAATCTCCATTCCACGATTTGCCACTGTTGCCCACCATCTTAAACCTGGGCACAGATTTTATACGCATCGGTGAGTAGTCACAAACAAACGTTTCAACGATGCAGCAAGTACATATGTATGTACATGTATGTATGTATGTACATATGTACATACATATATTAAATTTTATATTTATTAGCAAGTGAGCAACAACCGCAATGAATACTTTTGTGGGATGAAAATATGGGTTTTTTTAGTTTTGTTGCTTTATTTTGATAACTGTAAAACATTTTCCAACTTTTTCTTTTGCATTGCCTTTCGTAAAAATCATTCTACAAATGCAGCAAAATATAAAAAATATAAAACAAGTGGGAAAGGATTATCTTCGGCGTGCCGAAGATTCTATACTCTTTTCGAACCTTTAGGAAATTTTCACTCTGCCAAAAGTTCGTTTTATCGCGTGGCATTTATTTTTTTGCTCTAAGAAGTGGTATCATATGGATTAAAATTTTTCTTTATAAATTTTTGAATTCAAGATATTTGATATATATTTGAAAAAAATTAATAAGAAAAAAAATAAAAAGCAATAATCCGCGGCTGAGATTTGAAACATGTTCTCGCGTTTGTCAGCGCAGCACTCTAATACTTACGCCAGTTTTGAAATGCGCTGACAAAGTCGATTATACTGATCTTTTCTTTTGCGTTGTATAGTTTTTGTTCTAAGGCATTGGTAGCAAATGAATTTGATTACAGTTATTTTATATTTGAAAACAAGAATAAGAAACAAGTAAGAGTGCTCTAGTCGGGAGTGCCCGACTAGGAAATACCCCGAACCCAGTCCTTACATTCATTCATACAAGCTGGGCAATAAAATGCTTGACCAAACTAAATTTCAAGGTCATAACTTCAAAAATGCGTTTTTTGAACTTTTGGGGCGATTGGGGGCTGGTATCCAAAAAGTGAAACATTTGTTACATGTGTATGCTATTCGAGATTATATATGCCAAATTTGGTCTCTAGCTCTTATAACTTTTAAGCTATGACCCAAAAACGCAGGTCTGAAATTTATCGATAACTTTTGAACGGGACTAGTTATCGCTAAAATGAAATAAACTTGATCTGTCGTGGCGCTAAGAGAACTTATATTCCAAATAGCTCTTAAAGTCTCTGATATCCGCGTGTTCATACAGACATACGGACGGACAGACAGACAGACAGACGGACATGGCTACATCGACTTTGCTGTTGATACTGATCAAAAATATGTATACTTATATGGTCGGAGATGCTTCTTTATGCCTGCTACATACTTTTGCACAAGACCATAATACCCTTTTTACCCATTTTTAACAGGTTCAGGGTATAAAAAGTGAACATAAATGACCAGTCGCCGCTGAGTTTCGTACACAGGACCTTTCGCTTGTCAGCGCCACTTTACCCCCTACGCCACAAGCAGGTTTAATGATCGATGACAAAATTGCTTGAAGAGCAGACTGTCAAAAGCTTTCTTGCGCTTGGGTTTGTTTGCTCATATGCACCTGTTTTTTCAAAATATTTAATGACGTATATCTTCGCTATTTATGACTCAATCGTTTTGCAATTGTACCCATTGATGAAAATAAGGATGTTCAAGGAAATTGCAAGCAATTGCTTTGAGAACATCGGACTTATGGCGAAAACCGACTTAGAGTTGTATGGCAGCTATAAGCTTTAGTGGTCAGCACAAACTTAATATAATATTTTCAAAAAGTATTTGCTAAGATGGTGAAATACTTGGGTTTCTGCTCCATATTCCTGTTCGGAATTGATTTCTTTTTTCTGATTCCTTTGCGCAACTTCATGATTCATTTTTTACCCATTTTTAATGGAGAAGATAGTGAGAGAAATCTCCAACCCGAGGAGTGAAGACTTATTCATTAGTCCGACACAGTAGGAACACAGCTTTTAGGGAAAAATATTGTGCAGAGCGTTGTCAATCAAGCATGTTTTGAGGAGTGGAGAACAAAATTAGTGCGTTACTATGCATGCGAAACAATTGGAATAAAATAGGGTGACCATGAAATATATGGATATGACATGATATTAAGTAAGACATAAAATTATATTGGCTTATGAATGTATCACGGCAAGTTTAGATATTTGATATTTTTCATTCTCTTAAATTCGATATTTGCAGGTGACAGTGAAAGCTCAGAATGCGTGGACGGCAGTGCCATCTTTAAAATTGCATGCACAAATTTCTTTGGCTGCGCCAAACAGCTAAGAGTTAAGTTTAACTCCCAGGAGGAGGATGAGCAGAACAGCTTTCTGGCCAAGCATCTGAACGAATCGCTACCACCGCTAAATGCATTGGTGCGCGTTATTGTCGAATTAGATCCATCGACATCGACACTAGATCTAATTAGTGACACACTGGAGTGCTGGATGCGGGATAAAAACTCAGAGGTGCGCATCTGTGCCAGCCATGTGCTGAACAATACACTCGAGGTATATATCAAATCAATGAAAATTGGCGGTTGCGAGGCCTCTTCCAAGTTCAATCAGACAGGCCAGATGCTGGGAAAAATTGTACCGCGTTGCATCGACTCCAATGGCACCGTGCGCCAGGTTTCGGTCGGCATACTGCAAAAGATTCTGGACATTGCTTGCATCTATGAGACGCTGACCATAGCCAGTGTTAGCAGCAGCGCTGAGTGGCAGAAAGAGATAGAATCCATCCAGGAGCTCATCATCGCGGATGAGCCCAATCATATCTACAATCTGGCTGGCGATATTGCAATGATTATAGCTCAACGTAGCTCCAGCTTTCACTATCTGCAATTCTGGTAAGTTTGTTGGGCAAATGATGATCTGTTACACAGAGAGAATCAAGAGTATATACAACTTGGTTAAGGACACTTACAAAACAAGATTTTATACTCTTTTCGAACCTTTGGACGTGACAATGGTCTGCTTACTGCAGCACTTTCATATGCTGTATATTGATATCATATGAATTTAAATTTTCTTTTGAAATATTGAATTTATTTCTAGTTGTATGCAGCTATAAGATATAGTGGTCAGATCCGGCCGGCTCCGATTAATGCGATGTATGTTTGAATAATAAGTATCTGTGCAAAGTTTCATCGCGAAAGCTTTAAAAACCTTTATGGCCAAAAGCGACATCCAATTGTATGGGAGCAATAAGATATAGTGGTCCGATCCGGCCGGTTCCGACCAATGTGCTGTCCCTTTAAATAATAACTCTCTTTGCTAAGTTTGATCACGATACCTCAAAAACTATTGGACTAGTTTGCATACATACAGACAGACAGACGGACATGGCTAGATCAATTTGATTTGTCATTCTATGCATACTGGCAGTAACATTTTGGAGTCCCCGACGCTTCCTTCTATGCGTTACAAACTTCAGCACAAACTCAATATACTATATTCTTCGAAAAGAGTATAAATATTGATTTGTATTGCAAAAGTTGGGGGTTATTCTATTGACTATTGAAAAGTTTAGTATCTGCTCATAGTCCCAAAGAATTGTCAATCAATCAATGTGATAAGTCATTGACGAAAAGTGTCTTATCTTTATGAAACGCCAAATATTAATTTTTCTTTAATTAGTTTTGTTTGAATTAACCAACCAACTTAAATACTACTGAAACTTGTTTGTTTCGTTGCTAAGACTATTATATTAAAAAACAACTTCTATACAAAATGTATTATCTGAAATATTTAAAGAAATCAAGGTCTTATGATTATGAAACGCACCATATATTGGGGTTTGGCCCATAGTGGCTTATTTTTCAAATGGATAGCACATTGATCAGAACCGTCCGGACCACTTTATCTTAACGCTGCCATACAACTGCAAGTCGGTTTAGACCATATATCCCA
>JAWNLL010000503.1:0-39807 GCA_035042425.1 Drosophila flavopinicola
ATTAAATAATATTCACTCTTTGACTGCTTTCCACATTTTCAATCACTATTTTCAACTGATGCGCAATTGCAGATTTTATGAACATAAACATTGCCCACCAGCTTGCAAAGCGAATTCAACCACTTTTGATTAAGGCGCAGTTGCGGCTCTTATAAACATAAACTCAACAGCTCAAGATTTAAAGTAAACATATTCTCACAGTACTGAACTCCAGAAGAAGCTTTGGCATCTTTAGCTGACCTGCAGCATAAGATCACGAATGTAATCTAGTTCTAATTTGGATATTGAATAAAGCGGACGCGTTTCGTTCCTACAAAAAACAAAATAAATTTGTTTTCCAATTGATATTCCTAAATTGGTTAATTTGCATAGGCATACAAACGGAGTTTTCACGTACATATATTATTGATCAGTATCAACAGCTGAGTCGATCTAGCCATGACCGCCTGTCGTCCGTCCGTTTCTCTGTCTGTATGAACACGCAGATATCAGAGAATAAAAGAGCTAGAGACTTCATATTTGGAATATAAGTTCTCGTAGGGCCGGGACAGTACAAGTTTGTTCCATTTTATCGCTAACTCGTCCCGTTTAAAATATATCGATCAATTTCGGCTTAAGACCAGTGTTTTTTTGGCCATAACTTGAAAGTTATTAGTGCTAGAGGCCCCAAATATAATATATAATCTCCAATATCATACACATATTACAAATACTTCACTTTTTGGATACCACCCCCCAATCCATTTCAAAGTTGAAAAAACGCATTTTTGATGTTATAAAATTTATCGATAACTTTTGAATTGGACGAGCTATCGATAAAATGAAATAAACTTAATCTTTCCCGGCACTACGAAAACTTATATTCCAAATATAAAGTTTTTAGCTCTTGTAGCCTCTGATATCCGCGTGTTCATACAGACAGACGTATGGACGGACAGACAGACAGACGGTCATGGCTAAATCGACTCGACTGTTGATACTGATCAAGAATATATATACTTTATATGGTTGGAGATGCTTCCTTATGCTTGTTACATACTTTTGCACAAAGCCATAATACCCTTTTTACCCATTTTTAATGGGTTCAGGGTAAAAAAACTATTTTTTAATCGTGTATGCTAGGATATTGCTTAAATTGTAAAAACCTAGTTTTTGAAATCCATATTTAATTTATTTATTTGATTTCGTCATTTTAAACTTGAGATATTTGAAAATAAAAATCCTTATCCCGGCACCGACTAAAAGTATCGATATCCGACTGTAAGTGCCCGTGGGTAACTTGACGTACACATAGCTTATATGGAACGTCAATATATATGTTTTTGTCTAATGCGTGTTATTGGCATTGTTCCGTTTAATAATTTGAAAAAGTGCAGCTTAGCAATTATTAAGTGGAACAGTAATTGATCGACGCAAAAACCGCATCCAAAAGTAAGCAAACCCTAAAAACAAGGCGCTGTGAATGTGAATATGCAACAGCCCACAGTGTTTTTATTATTGCCATCGACTGTAGAGGCAGCCACTCCGATTTTTCTTTGTGACAATAATTCATTAATTCTGAATAATAGAATAATAATAAAACTAATAGCGATAGTAACTTCATTAAGAAAAAAGAGCATGTATGTGTATGTACATATTTAATTGTCCTCTAATGCACGTCATACATACAGTGAATCACTAAAGTATTTATTGCTAAGCATATGGAGCATAAACCCAAGTATTTCACCATCTTAGCAACTACTTTTTTATATTACGAAAGGCAATGCAAAAGAAATAATTGGAAAACGTTTAACAGTTATCAAAATAGAGCAACAAAACTAAAAAAAAACGCATATTTTCATCTCGCAAAAGTATTCATTGCGATTGTTGCCTCTTCCGTTATTTTAGCTTGTGCATGTTTGTACGTGTTTTTTTATTTTTTTTTTGCACAGTTATATTGTGTAGATAAGATTTTCGCTCAATGTGTTCAATTTGACCATCAAAGTTTTTGTTAGTACTACGTCAAAATGGTCAAGGGAATGGAATTAAGTTGAGAAGAAAATAATATTATATCTTCACAATGAATGGCGATCTATCAGTTATTATTGCCAAATGTTTGACAGAAGTCCGACCACTATCCGAAGTGCTATACAGCGTTTGAAATATCGCGGTAGATTGGAAAATATCCAGCGTTCTGGACGTCCGAAGTCTTTATCTGCCAGAGAGGAGAGGAAAGTTCTACAGGAAAACAGGAATAACCCACATATTTCTGCTCCAAAAATTAACGATATTATCCAAACAGCATACAAGCGTATGTGATGAAACTGTCCGCAGGGTGCTCCGATCAAAAGATATACATGGTCGAGTTTTCAGAAAAATATAATTTCCACTGTAAATTTTACAAAGAGATTATCTATTGATAATTGCTACAAAATACAACCATTTTCACTTTGGGAGACTATCATATTCATCGACTAGAGCAAATACAACATTTTTGACTCTGACGGTCGTCACATGGTATGGCGTAAGCCTGGATACGCGTTTAATCCTAAAAATACAACAGCAACTATGAAGCACGGTGGAGGTTCAGTGATGGTTTGGGGCTATATGTCTGTCACGTGGTATGGGCAATTTTTTTTTGTTGATGGCTTTATGAACTCTAATGTGTATCTTAACATATTTGAAAAAATATGTGGCCGTTACTGCCTCCGAAATGGGATTAGAGCGTGGTCAATTTATGTTTCAATAAAATATCTACCCAAAACTCACTGCTTGGCAGTATAAATGTGGATTTTATGCAACACTAAATAGTCAAAAGCTCCCCCACAGAGTCCTGACACAAATCCCATCAAGAATCTATAGTTATATCTTAAGCTAAAAGTTGGAGAGAACCATATTTCTTCAAAAGTAGTCTTAAAGCAGGTGCTGCAGGATGAATGGTCCAAAATAAGTCCCGAATATTGCCGTAAATTGGTGGAATCGATGCCAAAACGCTTGGAGGGACAGCAAGGGACATATAAAAAAATAATAACTTAAACTGCATTACCTAAATTTTCGTAAAATAAGTAAATATACATATATATATATATATATAAGAGCAATGAATACTCTTGCGAGATTTAAATATGCGTTTTTTTAGTTTTGTTGCTCTATTTTGATAACCGTCAAACATTTTCCAATTTTTTCATTTGCATTGCCTTTTGTAAACATCATGCTGCGAATGCAGTAACAAAAAATATAAAAAAGTATCTGCTAAGATTGTGAAATACTTGGGTTTATGCTCCATATGCTTAGCAATAAATATTTTAGTGAGTTGCTGTATGTATGGTATCTAGTCCCTCAAATTTTGAGCTATAGCGACGAAATTTCTCACAGAGACCTATTATTCAAATGTACAGCACATTGGTCGGAACCAACTATATCTTATAGCTGCTTGAACATCTTTATAAAATCTTCGGCAAGCCAAAGATAATCCTTCCCTATTTTTAATTCCACCAATTGTTGATTAATCAGCATTGTATTTTTCGCTAAGCACGTCACCTTGTTCACGTTTTAGAATAGTCAATGCAAAAAAAACTTGTTTACGTTTTAAGGGGTGTTCAGGCTTTAAAATGTGGACGTTATCGAGCCTGCACTGAATGGGCATTTCCGATTATTTTTGGCGGGTCTGGTAGGTAGGTGACGTGGTCAGAAAATCTAGGATTCCGATTTTTGGGGAGCTGTTACCTGCTGAATTTGATAACCAGTTTTAAAATTGTGGGCAATATATATCCAGTAGGCGTGCACCAAAATGTTAGCACTTCGTCTGTAGCAGACAACATACAAGTATAGATTTTAGAATTGAAGTCTCCATTCGCGTCGAAAAAATTGCATTTGTCCGAACAGACGGACATCGTCCCCTACCAACCCCGCAAATCTATATTTCTTATTTTAGAAGGGATCATCAATCAAGGAAGGTAGATTACTACTAAGTTTCCTTAGAGGTCACGCAACGCCCACACCCACTAGCGCCCATGCCCATACACCTGTCTTCGACTATTCTTACAAAGGTATCTGGGTATTACGTAGCCGGTTATTTATAGCGTCGGTTCAATGAGGTCCCAGTCATCTGGTGGCGACTTACGAATTCGACGAATTTTTTTTATAATTTTAATGTGCGTGTCAATAGTAAAGATTTGCTTAACATTGCAATAATGGGGAGTGGTTTTTCTCTTATAGCCTAGGCGAGGCTATTTAAGGCTATAATACATTCAACACTTAATTGGGGTATAACATGCTGGGGGAATGCGTGTAACTATGTTCTCTACAGCCATTTTGTGAGGAACGACCCTATGATAAATGATCTCGGTATCCCTACAATGAGTGACGCCATTGTCAAAAGCTCTGACCGATATAGAGTAAGTTTTGTAGACCACAACAACCGCCTGGCTAGACTGTTCGCCAGACCTGCGCGACAAAAACGCATAAAACTTAAGCCCCCTTCATGCCAGATCCATGATGCCTGTAGGCAAAACGGTGCGGTAGCTCTCTTTGCTACAAATAAAAACATATGCAACGCCCGGTTAGTTTCTATTTTACAAACGAATTTATGAAATTCACGGTTTTATACTTAGCGCTTTTTCGAAAAATCTAGGACAAATTATTTCTGGTCATGATGTGGAATAAGTTCATATGGTTTCAGAAAGCTATCAACGCTTTGATTTTCAATCATGATTTAAGATTTACATCTTATTTTGGGAATGCCACCAACAATTTAGTATCTTAATAACTTTTGATGGAAATATCGGATTGGAATAAATGAGCTACCATTCGGCGAGACACAAATTTTATTTACATGCAAGACTTCCCAACAGACCCCAAAAGGCCCCTTAGCTCCAATTAAGTAAATTTTGACCCAAACAGTTTACATAGTTAAAGCAATACCTTTCGATCAGTACAAAACTCGATCTGATCGGACTATCATAGCAAATTTTCAATTGTACTTGTATATATAGCTAGTCATCCTTCGTGATGCCTCGTCACTAGAGTGGACTGCGGTCCACAGTGATGTTACTGCAAATTAATTAATTTGATTTAGTCAATCCAAATAATTTGACAAAGTATCATAGCTCCAAATAATGATAAACAAGTAAGAGTGCTCTAGTCGCGAGTGCCCGACTAGGAGATACCCTGAACCCAGTCCTTACATTCATCCTTACTAAACTATCAGTGTGTATACATACAAACATACACATGCTGTAGGTCAAGCAGTACAGGCAGTATAAGCAGTTAGCTTGCTTTTTCACTGAGCCCCACCCAATGGAAAGTAAAATCTTAAATATCTTCTGTGTTTATTGTCCGATCTTCCTGAAATTTTTAGGATATAACATTGGCTATAAAAAACCAAATTGAAAGTTCATAACTTCAAAAATGCGTTCTTTCAACTTTTGGGGGGATTGGGGGGTGGTATCCAAGAAGTGAAATATTTGTAATATGTGTATGATATTCCAGATTATACATTCCTAATTTGGGGCCTCTAGCTCTTATAACTTTCAAGTTATGGCCAAAAAACACTGGTCTGAAAATTAAATTGATCGAAAACTTTTGAACGAGACGAGTTATCGATCAAATTAAACAAACTTGTACTGTCCCGGGACTACGAGACCTTATATTCCATATATGAAGTCTCTAGCTCTTATAGTCTCTGATATATGCGTGTTCATACAGACGGACAGACAAACGGACATGGCTAGATCGACTCGGCTGTTGATACTGATCAAGAATATATATACTTTATACAGTCGGAAATGCTTCCTTATGCCTGTTACATACATTTGCAAAACTCCATAATACGCTGACAAACTCGATTATACTGATTGTTTGTTTTGTCGCGTGGCATTGTTTTTGTTCTAAGACATTGGAAGCAAATTAATTTGATTACAGCTATTTTATATTTGAAAGGAAGAATAAGAAAAAATGAAAATAAATGACCAGTCGCCGCTTGTAATCGAACTTGCGGACATTGGTTTGTCAGCCCGTCGCTTTTCCCCTTACGCCACAAACCGTGTTGATGATCGATAAAAACATCGCTTGAAGAGCTGACTGTCAAAAGCTTACCTGCGCTTGGGTTTGTTTGCTCATATACACCTGTTTTGCCAGATATTTAATGACGCATATCTTCGCTCTTTATGACTCAATCGGTTTGCAATTTGACCCATTGATGAGTTATAAGGATGTTCAAATGTACAAGGAAAGTGAAAGCAATTGCTTTGAAAATCTCGGATTTACGGCCAACACCGACTTTGAGTTGTATGGCAGCTATAAGATATAGTGGTCCGATCCGGCCGGCTCCGACTAATGTGCTGTCCCTTTGAATAATAAGTGTCTGTGCAAAGTTGAATCGCGGTAGTTCAAAAACTGAGGGACTAGTTTGCATACATACAGACAGACGGACATGGCTAGATCAATTTGTTTTGTCATTCTAAGCATACTGGCAGTAACTTTGGGGGTCTCTGACGCTTCCTTCTATACATTTCAAACTTCAGCACAAAGTGAATATAATATTTTCTTCGAAAAGAATATAAAATCATCTATATTTTTATACCCTGAACCCATTAAAAATGGGTAAAAAGGGTATTATGGTTTTGTGCAAAAGTATGTAACAGGCATAAGGAAGCATCTCCGACCATATAAAGTATATATATTCTTGATCAGTATCAACAGCCGAGTCGATTTAGCCATGTCCGTCTGTCTGTCCGTCTGTCCGTCTGACCGTCTGTCTGTCTGTATGAACACACAGATATCAGAGACTACAAGAGCTAGAGACTTCATATTTGGAACATAAGTTCTCCTAATCCCGGGACAGATCAAGTTTATTTCATTTTATCGATAACTCATACCGTTTAAAAGTTATCGATAAATTTCGATTTCAGACTTGCGTTTTTGGGACATAACTTCAAAGTTATAAAAGGTAGAGGCTCCAAACTTGGCATGTATAATCTCGAATAGCATACACATGTAACAAATATTTCACTTTTTGGATACCACCCCCCAAACCCCCAAAAGTTCAAAAAACGCATTTTTGAAGGTACAACCTTGTTATTTGGTTTGGTAACACATATTATCGACAATTGCTTGCCCCAAAATTTCAATGAGATCGGACAATAAACATAGAAGTTATTTAAGATTTAACTTTCCATTGTGTGGGGCTCAGCGAAAGAGCAAGCTAACGGCTTAAACCGCTTGCACTGCTTGTACTGCAGCATGCGTGTACTTAGATTAGTACGAATGATTGTAAGGACTGGGTTCAGGGTATCTCCTAGTCGGGCACTCCCGACTAGAGCACTCTTACTTGTTATTACATCTTCTTATGTTCTCCCTCAATCTGATATTTCTAACTATCAGTGACATCTTTCTTCTATCCAAATAGTTTCATATATGGTTTCCGGTAGCGATTTTCTGTATAATCTTGGAGACTTCAATTAACTTAAAGTGGTTTTGTATGCACAACCAAGGGTTTTGTTGCTTCTTTGTTCTCGTGTAATTTATTAATGAACCTCACGAGATATCATTGTCTCAAGTAAATCCTGTGTGAAACTGTAACGGCCGTTTACTTGATTTAATTTTAATATTTGATCCTTCCTGTAGTGTCGTAACTCGTACTCTTCCTGATTTTGCCTGATCATCCTACTTTAACTGCCTACCTTTTTGCCTATTGCTGCAACTCATCCAATAGTTAAATCACGCTGTTTTCTAAAACAGATTTTGCTGAACCTAATTATCTCAACCTACAAACTGACCTGTCCCTATTGGATATTGCCATTTTACTTTTTATACCCTGAACCCATTGAAAATGGGTAAAAAGGGTATAATGGGCTTGTGCAAAAGTATGTAACAGGCATAAGGAACCATCTCCGACCATATAAAGTATATATATTCTTGATCAGTATCAACAGCCGAGTCGATCTAGCCATGTCCGTCTGTCTGTATGAACTCGCGGATATTAGAGACTATAAGAGCTAGAGACTTCATATTTGGAATATAAGTTCTCGTAGTCCCGGGACAGATCAAGTTTTTTTAATTTTATCGGTAACTTAAATTTCGATTTCGAAGTATCGTTTTTGGGCCATAACTTAAAAGGTATAAGAGCTAGAGGCCCCGAATTTGGCATGTATAATCTCGAATAGCATACACATATAACAAATACTTTAAATTTTGGATACCAGCCGCCAATCCACCCAAAAGTTAAAAAAACGAATTTTTGAAGGTATGACCTTGCAATTTGTTTTGGTCACACATATTATTGATAATTGTATGCCAGTAAGATCAGTAAGATCGGACAATAAACACAGAAGTTATTTGAGATTTAACTTTCCATTGTGTGGGGCTCAGCGAAAAGCAAGCTAACTGCTTAAACCGCTTGCACTGCTTGTACTACACTATGTGTGTGTTTATATTAGTAAGAATGATTGTGAGGACTGGATATAGGGTATTTCGTAGTCAGGCACTCCCGACTAGAGCACTCTTACTTGTTTAATATACTTTGAATTCGCCTTCGAGCGCGTGTGTTCCTCTTGAGTATCCCGTGAGGCACGACAAGCCCCTGGCTCAATCGGGATTTGGCGAGGCTAAAAAAACGTGAAGTCGAGGTATTATAACAAGTTTAAGGAATCGGGTAATCCGGATTTATTTCGCTATTTGATCAATAGATCAAAATAAATCGCGCTAACCTCATAAGACACTCCGTTTTTTTCCAAAAAAAACAAGTGGGAAGGCCTATCTTCGGAGTCCCGAAGATTTTATACTCTTTTCGAACCTTTAGGCAATTTTCACTCTGCCAACTGAACAACCGAAATATTTGATGACGCATATCTTTGCTAATTATAACTAAATCGATTTGAAATTTTAAACATAGACGAGTTATAAGGATGTTCGAGCGTGCAAGGAAATTTAAGGCGATAGCTGTAAGCAGCTGTGGCAGCTATTAGATATAGTGGACCGATCAGGCCGGCTCCGACCAATGTTCTGGCTCTTTAAATAATAAGTATATGTACATAGTTTCATCGCGATAGCTTTAAGATCATGGGATATATGGCCAAAACCGACATAGAGTTGTATGGCAGCTAAAAGATATAGTGAACTAAACCGGCCGGCTCCGATCAAAGTGATGTATGTTTGAATTAATAAGCATCTGTGCAAAGTTTAATCGCGATAGCTTTGAAAACATGGGATATCTGACCAAAACCAACTTCCAGTTGTTTGGCAGCTATAATATATAGTAGTCCGAGCCGGCCGGCTTCGACCAATGTGCTGTCCCCTTGAATAAGAAGTGTCTGGGGCGATAAACGGTCCGGTGCAGAAGGGCATATGCGTAATTCGTAAGCCATTGGTCAAGTCGACTCGTAGGCACTTTGTGTTCCACACCCTAATTGTCAAATTGTGTGGCCTCCACGTGGTATCTCCCGGAGTAATAGATCGAGTGTGTATCTGGCTATGTACGCTAATTCGAGCGACGAAAAATATATATTGTAATCAATATAATACAATTGCCGTGGCGTTTTCTCAGTTATACAACGGGGTAGGCCAAATAAATCCATTTTACCCACGGGTACCTTGGTAACTTAAACCTCAAATAATTGTCTGTACAAAGGTGCATTGCGATAGCTCAAAAACTGAGGGACTAGTTTGCATACATACAGACAGACAGACGGACATGGCTAGATCAATTTGTTTTGTTTTTCTAAGCATACTGGCAGTAACCTTTGGGGGTCTCAGACGCTTCCTTCTATGCGTTACAAACTTCAGCACAAACTTAATATACTATTTTCTTCGAAAAGATTATAAAAATGAGTGAATATTCTTACGAAATTTGCATACACCTCTTTAAATGTAATAAGCCTCTCGAATGCAAAACAAATAGTTTAGGATCCAACATTTTTCCTGATATTTTTCGACGCTGAGGGCTTTCCAGAATTTCAATATCATTTCTTCAATATATGGAGTTTTAAAATGTGTTGGAAGTTAATCGGACGTAAATCTTACTTTTTTCCACATAACCTAGATTTAACAAAATTTATAATATGATCTTTGAAAATAAGTTTGAAAAACAAAAGCTATGGTATTAAATTTTTTATTTTTTAAAATCCAAAACCGGTATTAGCACGCACGTCCTAAGAGGAAACTGTTTTTAACTTTCTAGATCTTATGGCTGTGCTTCTCGGTTTTCTGGCCACGCCACCAGCCCCTCTTCAAAATAATTAGAAATGCTTAGATCTCCATCTAGGCACCATATTTGAAATATATATTACTGGTAACCTCCACAGATCACAGAAAAAAATTCCCTAAGCACGCCCATCCCGCCCCCGTAATCGCGCAAATCGATATACCCGAAAGCACAAATCGATAACACATGTATATTTACCGCAATTTTGAAGATAGTCACCAAATTTAGAATTTAGATTGGAATCGCGAAAGCCCGTATTTACCACAGCTTTAGAGCTAGAGTCACAACATGTGGAAGGTAGATTTCTGGTTACCCCTCAAAATATCGCCATAAAAAAATCGAGAAAATCTATATCTCCCACAGAGCTAGAGTCACCAAAGTCGGTAGATAGACTACTGGTAAGATTCCGCGAGCCTCGCCTACTAACGCCTCCACCCATACTCCCGCTGTTCTTACCATGGTAACAGAGTATTACGCAGTCGGTTACGTCCAACTGAATCGTTCTTGTTATGCACAACAAATGTTTCAGTTCTTGAAAAGTTCCCCACGTCAGTATCAGTATCAACAGCCGAGTCGATCTAGCCATATCCGTCCGTCAGACTGTCCGTCTGTCTGTATGAACATGCGGATATCAGAGACTACAAGAACTAGATACTTCTTATTTGAAATATCATATCTCGTAATCCCTCATCGGAACAAGTTTGTTTCTTTTTATCCTTTTTATACCCTGAACCCATTAAAAATGGGTAAAAAGGGTATTATGGTTTCGTGCAAAAGTATGTAACAGGCATAAGGAAGCATCTCTGGCCATATAAAGTATATATATTCTTGATCAGTATCAACAGCCAAGTCGATTCAGTCATGTCCGTCTGTCTGTCTGTCCGTCCGTCCGTCCGTCTGTATGAACACGCGGATATCAGAGACTACAAGAGCTAGAGGCTTCATATTTGGAATATAAGTTCTCGTAGGCCCGGGACAGATCAAGTTTATTAAATTTTATCGATAACTCATCCCGTTCAAAAGTTATCGATAAATTTCGATTTCAGACCTGAGTTTTTGGGTCATAACTTCAAAGGCTTAAAAGCTAGAGGCCCCAAATTTGACATGTATAATCTCGAATGGCATACCCATGTAACAAATAGTTCACTTTTTGGATACCACCCCCCAATACCCCCAAAAGTTCCAAAAAACGCATTTTTGAAGTTATCACCTTGCAATTTGGTTTGGTCACATATTTTATTACCAATTGTGTGCCCAACAAATTTTAATAAGGTCGGACAATAAACACAGAAGCTATTTAAGATTTAACTTTCCATTGTGTAGGGCTCGGTGAAAAGCCAGCTAACTGCTTAAACCGCTTGCACTGCTTGTACTGCTTGTACTGATATGAAGTCTCTAGCTCTCGTGTGTGTTTAGATTAGTACGAATGATTGCAAGGACTGGGTTCAGGGTATCTCGTCGTCGGACACTCCCGACTAGAGCACTCTTACTTGTTATGGATAAATTTGAATATCAGATCAGCTTTTTTGGTCATAACTTTAAAGTTGTTGGAGATAGAGGCACCAAATTTGATATGTGAAATCTCGAATAGCATACACATGCAACTTTACTTTTTGGAAAATGTTCGAATTATCCAAGTTCCAAAGTCGGGGGTGTCAAATAAAAATTTTAGTATTATTTACATCTATGTGCTATTAGATATTGAAACAAGTAAGAGTGCTCTAGTCGGGAGTGCCCTACTAGGAGATACCCTGAACCAAGTCCTTACAATCATTCATACTAATCTAAACACACGCATGCTACAGTACAAGCAGTGCAAGCGGTTTAAGCAGTTAGCTTGCTTTTTCACTGAGCCCCACACAATGGAAAAATCTTAAATAACTTCTGTGTTTATTGTCCGATCTTTCTTAAATTTTTAGGACATAATATTGGCTATAATATGTGTGACCAAACCAAATTGCAAGGTCGTACCTTCAAAAATGCGTTTTTTCAAATTTGGGGGAAATTGGGGGGTGGTATCTAAAAAGTGAAAATTTTTCACTGTTTGTCAATGTTCCAAATATGAAGTCTCTAGCTCTCGTAGTCTCTAATATCTGTGTGTTCATACAGACAGACAGACGGACAGACAGACAGACGGACAGACAGACGGACATGGCTAAATCGACTCGGCTTTTGATACTGATCAAGAATATATATACTTTATATAGTCGGATATGCTTCCTTATGCTTGTTTCATACTTTTGCACAAAACCATAATACCCTTTTTACCCATTTTTAATGGATTCAGGGTATGAAAAGTTAATATGAGAAGGAATACCTTCGAACACAAATGCTATGAACAACACCATCAAAGATGTAATTACAAGAAAACTACCTGACAGAATATTCATGACTCTTGCTAGATAGGACATAACAACAGTTTAAACAAGTAAGAGTGCTGTAGTCGGGAGTGCCCGACTAGGAGATACCCTGAACCCAGTTCTGACATCCATTCATACTTGCCCAAATAGTGTGCATACATACAAACACACACATACTCCAAGCAGTGCAAGCGGCTTAAGCAGTTAGCTTGTTTTTCACCCCACACAATGGAAAGTTAAATCTTAAATAACTTCTGTGTTTATTGTCCGGTCTTATTGAAATTTGTTGGGCATACAATTAGTAATAAAATATGTGACCAAACCAAATTGCAGGTACCTTCAAAAATGCATTTTTTCAAATTTGGTGGAATTGGATTGAGATTATTCATGCTAAATTTGGGGCCTCTAGCTCTTATAGCTTTTAAGTTAAGGCCCAAAAACGCTAGTCAGAAATCGAAATGTATCGATTACTTTTGAATGGGTCACGTTATCGATAAAATGAAATAAACTTGATCTGACCCGGCACTACGAGAACTTATATTGCAAATATGAAGTCGGTAGCTCTTGTAGTCTCTGATATTCGCGTGTTCATACAGACAGACAGACAGACGGACGGACGGACGGACAGACAGACAGACAGACGGACATGGCTAGATCGACTCGGCTGTTGACACTGATCAAGAATATATATAATTTTTATAGTCGGAGATGCTTCTTTATGCCTGGTACATACTTTTGTACAAAACCATAATACCCTTTTTACCCATTTTTAATGGGTTCAGGGTATAAAAACCTTACCTTACAATAGTCTTGCTTATCTTTCAGTAAGCAAGGACCCCACCATGGAGCCCACAGCTGCAGGCAATCTGCTGGAGATCATGGACCTAGCCCGCACCCTTCGCCAGGAGCAGCTGTTCATTCAGCACGAGCAGACAGCCTTCACACAGCTCACTGGTGCCCTGGAGATGAATTCAGCGACAATAACAAAGGTTTCCACCCATATATATATAAACGATGTCAAGTCGCATTGCTCTTTAATTAATAACCACATACTCCATTCTCTCCTCCTTTTAGCTAGCGTACATCTGCGCACAACAAAGACAGAACCTACATGATCTGCTTGTAGCGAGAACGGATCACGATCCACTTGTCTCCTGTCGACGTGCGAACGCCTACAATAACGCACCATTCATGGATGCCAAACAGGTGTTGCCCTACGAGGTTCGTAGTGCTCACAATAAAGCAGCACATATTAAATAGGATAGATTTAAATAGATAAGTGTAGATGCATAAATCCACTTGTACTTACACATTATTATTGTCGAGTGAATGCAAATTCAGAAATCAAAGAACTATTTTCGATGTAGATAGTCGATCTAGCCAGGTCCATCTGTCTGTCCGTCTGGATAAAATCGCGGATCTCAGACACTGTAAGAGCTAAAGTTTTTGTATTTGGAATATACATCCTGTTTTCCCAGTTCAGATCAACTTTATTTTATTTTCGATGTAGATAGTCGATCCAGCCAAGTCCACCTGTCTGTCCGTCTGGATAAAATCGCGGATCTCAGACACTATAAAAGCTAAAGTTTCTGTATTTGGAATATACGTCCTGTTTTCCCCGATCAGATCCACTTTATTTAATTTTTTCGATAGCTCGTCCGATTAAAAGTTATAGATCAATTTCGATTTAAGACCAGCGCTTTTTTTTGTCATACCGTTAGAGCTAGCCACCAAATTTGGTTTTTATACCCTGAACCCATTAAAAATGGGTAAAAAGGGTATTATGATTTTGTGCAAAAGTATGTAACAGGCATAAGGAAGCATCTCCGACCATAAAAAGTATATATATTCTTAATCAGTGTCAACGGCCGAGTCGATCTAGCCATGTCCGGCTGTCTGTCCGTCCGTCCGTCCGTCTGTCCGTCTGTATGAACACGCGGATATCAGAGACTACAAGAGCTAGAGACTTTATATTTGGAATATAAGTTCTCGTAGTGCCGGGTCAGATCTAGTTTATTTCATTTTATCGATAACTTGACCCATTCAAAAGATATCGATACATTTCGATTTCTGACTAGCGTTTTTGGGCCTTAACTTAAAAGTTATAAGAGCTAGAGGCCCCAAATGTAGCATGTATAATCTCGAATAGCATTCCCAAGTAACAAATTTTCCACTTTTTGGATACCACCAATTCCCCCAAATTTGGAAAAACGCATTTTTGAAGGTACGACCTTGCAATTTGGTTTGGTCACATATTTTATTACCAATTGTGTGCCCAACAAATTTTAATAAGGTCGGACAATAAACACAGAAGCTATTTAAGATTTAACTTTCCATTGTGTAGGGCTCGGTGAAAAGCCAGCTAACTGCTTAAACCGCTTGCACTGCTTGTACTGCTTGAACTGCAGCATGTGTGTGTTTACATTAGTATGAATGATTGTTAGGACTTGGTTCAGGGTATCTCTTAGTAGGGCACTCCAGACTAGAGCACTTTACTTGTTTCAATATCCAATAGCACATAGATGTAAATAATACTAAAAATTTTATTTGACACCCCCGTACTTGGAACTTGGATAATTCGCACATTTTCCAAAAAGTAAAGTATTTGTTGCATGTGTATACTATTCAAGATTTCACATATCAAATTTGGTGCCTCTATCTCCTACAACTTTTAAGTTATAACCAATAAAGCTGATCTGACATCCAAATTTATCCATAAAATGGATAAATAGAAACAAAATTGTTCCGATGAGGGATTACGAGATCTGATATTTCAAATATGAAGTATCTAGTTCTTGTAGTCGCTGATATCCGCGTGTTCGTACAGACAGACGGACATGGCTAGATCGACTCGGCTGTTGATACTGATACTGACGTGGGAACCTTTTTAAGAACTGAAACATTTGTTGTGCATAACAAGAACGATTCAGTTGGACGTAACCGACTGCGTAATACTCTGTTACCATGGTAAGAACAGCGGGAGTATGGGTGGGGGCGATAGTAGGTGAGGCTCGCGGAATCTTACCAGTAGTCTATCTACCGAGTTTGGTGACTCTAGCTTTGTGGGAGATATAGATTTTCTCGATTTTTTTAAGGCGATATTTTGAGGGGTAACCGGAAATCTACCTTCCACATGTTGTGACTCTAGCTCTAAGGCTGTGGTAAATACGGGCTTTCGCGATTCCAATCTAAATTCTAAATTTAGTGACTATCTTCAAAATTGCGGTAAATATACATGTGTTATCGATTTGTGCTTTCGGGTATATCGATTTGCGCGATTACGGGGGCGGGATGGGCGTGCTTAGGGAATTTTTTTCTGTGATCTGTGGAGGTTACCAGTAATATATATTTCAAATATGGTGCCTAGATGGAGATCTAAGCATTTCTAATTATTTTGAAGAGGGGCTGGTGGCGTGGCCAGAAAACCGAGAATCACAGCCATAAGATCTAGAAAGTTAAAAACAGTTTCCTCTTAGGACGTGCGTGCTAATACCGGTTTTGGATTTTAAAAAATAAAAAAATTTAATACCATAGCTTTTGTTTTTCAAACTTATTTTCAAAGATCATATTATAAATTTTGTTAAATCTAGGTTGTGTGGAAAAAAGTAAGATTTACGTCCGATTAACTTCCAACACATTTTAAAACTCCATATATTGAAGAAATGATATTGAAATTCTGGAAAGCCCTCAGCGTCGAAAAATATCAGGAAAAATGTTGGATCCTAAACTATTTGTTTTGCATTCGAGAGGCTTATTACATTTAAAGAGGTGTATGCAAATGTCGTAAGGATATTCACTCATTTTTATAATCTTTTCGAAGAAAATAGTATATTAAGTTTGTGCTGAAGTTTGTAACGCATAGAAGGAAGCGTTTGAGATTCCCAAAGGTTACTGCCAGTATGCTTAGAAAAACAAAACAAATTTATCTAACCATGTCCGTCTGTCTGTCTGTCTGTATGTATGCAAGCTAGTCCCTCAGTTTTTGAGCTATCGCGATGCAACTTTGTACAGAAATTGTTTTTTTTTTTTGAGGTTTAAGTTACCAAGGTACCCGTGGGTAAAATGGATTTATTTGCCCAACCCCGTTGTATAACGGGGAAAACGCCACTGCAATTGTATTATATTGATTACAATATATATTTTTCGTCGCTCGAATTAGCGTACATAGCCAGATACACACTCGATCTATTACTCCGGGAGATACCACGTGGAGGCCACACAATTTGATAATTAGGGTGTGGAACACAAAGTGCCTACGAGTCGACTTGACCAATGGCTTACGAATTAGGCATATGCCCTTCTGCACCGGACCGTTTATCTCCCCAGACCTGGCAAACGAAAGGTGCTGGTTCAATTCCTAGCTGCGACCAATAATTATTTTTATTTTTTCTTATGCTGCTTTTCAAATATAAAATAACTGTAATCAAATTCATTTGCTATCAATGTCTTAGAACAAAAACAATGCCACGCGAAAAAACCAATGCTCAGTATAATCGAGTTTGTCAGCGATTTTAAAAACTGCTTGGTGTAAGCTGACAAACGCGAGTTGCGTTGACACTGGTCATTACACATCCAACGCAAAAGAAAAGATCAGTATAATCGAGTATGTCAGCGCATCTCAAAACTGCTTTGTGGCGTAGGTATTAGAGTGCTGCGCTGAAAATGGGGAGACATGGTTAAAATCCCAGCCGCGACTTATTGCTTTTTATTTCTTTCTAACTATTTTTTTCAAATATATATCAAATAGCTTGAATTCAATAATTTAAAATAAATATGTAAATTCATTTGATACAAATTCTTAGAGCAAAAAAATAAATGCCACGCAATAAAACGATTTTTTACAACTTTTGAAATTTTGGTGGTGCAGTTGGCAGAGTGAAAATAGCCTAAAGGTTCGAAAAGAGTATAGAATCTTGGGCACGCCGAAGATAATCCTTTCCCACTTGTTTTACCCTCAACTCATTAAAAATGGGTAAAAAGCATATAATAAAGTTGTGCAAAAGTATAAAACAGGCATAAGCAAGAATCTCTAACCATATAAAGTCCATATATATTATTGATCAGTATCAAAAGCCGAATCGATCTTGCCATTTAGGACTGTCTGTCCGTCCGTCTGCTTGAACAGCTAGAACAACTTGATCTGAACAGTGACTACAAAAACTAATATATTATAAATATAAAGTCTCTAGCTCTTATAGTCTCTGATATCCGCGTCTTCATACAGACAGACGGTCGGATGGACAGACAGACATGGCTAAATCGACACCCAAAAAAAAAATTTAAAACTAGCATTCAAATTACAAAAAGATCTGAAAAATTAAAAAAAAAACAAGTGGGAAAGGATTATCTTCGGCATGTCTAAGATTCTATACTCTTTTCGAACCTTTAGGCAATTTTCACTCTGCCAACTGCACCACTGAAATTGCAAAAGTAGTAAAAAATCGTTTTATCGCGTTGCATTTATTTTTTGCTCTAAGAATTGGTATCATGAATTTAAATTTTGCATTTAAAATATTGAATTGAATCTATTTGATATATATTTGAAACAAATAACTATCAAAAAAAATCAAGAGGTCGCGGCTGGGATTTGAACAGAGTTCTCCCCGTTTGTCAGTGCAGCACTCTAATACCTACGCCACCAAGCAGTTTTGAAATGCGCTGACAAACTCGTTTATCTGATCGTTTTTTTCGCGTTGTATAGTTTTTGTTCTAAGGCATTGGTAGAAAATGAATTTCATTACAGTTATTTTATATTTGAAAAGAAGAATAAGAAACAAGTAAGAGTGCTCTAGTCGGGAGTGCCCGACTAGGAGATTCCCTGAACCAAGTCCTTACAATCATTCATACTAATCTAAACATACACATGCTGCAGTTCAAGCAGTTCAAGCGGTTTAAGCAGTTAGCTTGCTTTTCACCGAGCCCCACACAATGGAAAGCTAAATCTTAAATAACTTCTGTGTTTATTGTCCGATCTTATTGAAATGGGCATACAATTGACAATAAAATGTGTGACCAAACCAATAAAGGTCGTACCTTCAATAATGCGTTTTTTTCAAATTTGGGTGGAATTGGAGGGTGGTAGCCAAAAAGTATAATTTTTTTTACGTGTTTATGCTTTTCGAGATTATACATGCCAAACTTGGGGCCTCTAGCTCCAATAACTTGTAAGTATTAGCCCAAAAACGCTGGTCTGAAATTGAAATTTGTCGATAACTTTTGAATGGGTCGAGTTATCGATAAAATGAAATAAACTTGATCTGTCCCGGGATTACTAGAACTTATAATCAAAATATGATGTGGCTAGCTTTTGTAGTCTCTGATATCCGCGTGTTCATACAGACAGACGGACGGACGGACGGACGGACAGACAGACAGACGGACGGACGGACGGACGGACGGACAGACAGACAGACGGACATGGCTAAATCGACTCGACTGTTGATACTGATCAAGAATATATATACTTTATATGGTCGGAGATGCTTCCTTATGCCTGTTACATACTTTTGCACAAAACCATAATACCCTTTTTACCCATTTTTAATGGTTTCAGGGTATAAAAAGTGAAAATAAATTACCAGTCGCCGCCGCTGAGACTCGAACTCGAACTCGGGACCTTTCGTTTGCTAGGGCGTCACTTAAACCCTGCGCCACAAGCCGTTTCAAATATCGATGACAAAATCCCTTGAAGAGCAGACAGTCAAAAGCTTACTTGCGCTTGACTCTGTTTGCCCATATGCACCTGTTCTTTCAAAATATTTAAGGATGTAAATCTTCGCTGTTTATGACTCAATCGATTTGCGATTTTACCCATTGATGAGTTTTATTTATTTATTTATTTATTTATTGTCGACTATTGACAGTCGACACAAAAGAATTTATATAAAATTATAAAACATTTAAGTGTATATACAAAATTTTCAAAAAATTTAAAATAGTAAATATATTAAATTAAAGATATAAAGTTAAAATTACGTTAGGTTCTGGGGATATCAATAGCAAAATTAAATCATTGGTCCAACATTTGTTGCAAGGATTGGGGAAAACCCAGAAAAACCCAATCAAACCAAAAATCAATAAAAATTTGTTTAGTAGTTTGTTAATATTTAAAAGGAAGCAGGTATTTATAATGAGTTAGTATATACTATTAGAAAGTATTTTATCAAGTGAAAAATAGAAGATGGAGAGAGAATAAAGAAAAATAAAGGAGCGAAATAAAGAAAAAAAGGGAAATAGATTTAACTAAACACGGGCAGAGGAGTCCCGTAAATACAAAAGAATATAAGATTTTATTAGTGGGAGAGAGAGCTCAGCCGAGATGACATGGAACACTTTGTTGAAGTCCTTGCAAAGAACACGAAGAAGATTGTGCAAAGCGTAATCAGTCGTGCATGAAGGTAAAATCAAAGGGACGTAGTTTCTAGTTGGCCTACTAGGTACAAAAAAGTTTAGGCGAGCTAACAGAAAGGAAGAGTCTATGTCGCCGTTAAGTAACTTGTGTAGGAAGACAACACCAAGCGTTGTTCTACGGTTAAGTAACGACGGAAGATTATTAAGTAAAAGCCTACTGGAATACGATGGCAAACGGAGATTGGGATCCCAGTTAAGTCCACGTAAGGCAAAGAGCAGGAATTGCTTCTGCACGGATTCTATTCGCTCTTGGAAGTTTTGGTACTGCGGACACCAAATACATGAGCAGTATTCAAGGATAGGACGAACTAAAGAAACATATAGCAGTTTTGTGGTGAAAGGATCGTTAAATTCTTTCGACCAACGCTTAATAAAACCAAGTACACCTCTGGCCTCATTAGTGATAGTCGACATATGCATATTAAAGTTAAGCTTGTTGTCAAAAATGACTCCAAGATCTTTAACTGTAAAGATACGTTGCAATGGAACATTGTCAATCGTATAAGTGGTTAAGTAGGGTCTAGTCCGACTAAAAGTCATGAACATACATTTTGAACAATTTAGCTGCAGTTGATTGGCCGAACACCAGCGCTGCATAGAGTTCAAATCATCTTACAGATAAGTATGACACAAGGGATCGGTGTACGAAAATAAGTTTCACATCATCGGCGTACATAAGAATACGAGAGTGTGAAACAATCGAAGGCAGGTCATTAATGAAAAGAGTAAACAATAAAGGTCCAAGATGACCTTAAGGTACACCAGAAGTAACGTGAACCATTTTCGAGGTAGTCGACCCAAGCAATACTCTTTGAGTGCGACCTTTCAAATAGGTGGCAATCCATAAAAGAAATGAGGGAGGGAATCCCAAACAATCAAGCTTATATAGCAATATATCATGGTTAACAGAGTCAAATGCTTTACTGAAGTCAGTATATATAACGTCAGTTTGCATTTTCGATAGAAATGCATCATTTACCAGGGAGGTAAATTCAAGCAAGTTATAAATTATAAGGAGTTATAAGGATGTTCAAGTGTACAAGGAAATTGAAAGCAATTGCTTTGAAAACATCGGATTTATGACCAAAACCGACTTATAGTTGTATGGCAGCTATAAGATATAGTGGTCCAATCCGGCTGGCTTCGACCAATGTGCTGTCCCCTCAAATAATAAGTGTCTGTGTAAAGTTGCATCGCGATAGCTCAAAAATTGAGGGACTAGTTTGCATACATACAGACAGACAGACACACAGACAGACGGACATGGCTAGATCAATTTGTTTTGTCATTCTACGCATACTGGCAGTAACTTTTGGGGTCTCAGCCGCTTCCTTCTATGCGTTACAAACTTCAGCACAAACTTAAAATATTATTTTCTTCAAAAAGACTATAAATACTCTATCACTCTGGGGTAATTAACTTGACAATTTGGTCCAACATTTATTGCTGGGATTGAGGAAAACCCACAAAAACAATAGATACTATTTATACTTTTTTCGAAGAAAATATATTAACTTTCTGCACAGAAGAAAGCATCGAAGATCCCCAAAAGTTACCTCTAGTATGCTAAGAATGACAAAACAAATTGATATAGCCATGTCCGTCTGTCTGTATGTATTAAAACTTGTTCCCCAGTTTTTGAGCTATCGTGACAAAACTTTGCACAGAGACTTATTATTCAAATCTACAGACCACTATATCTTATAGCTGCCATACAACTTGAAGTCGGTTTTGGTCATAAATCCCATGTTTTCAAAGCTATCGCGATGAAATTTAGCACATATACTTATTATTCAAAGAGACAGCACATTGGTCGGACCCGGATCGGACCACTATATATTATAGCTGCCAAACAATTTGAAGTTGGTTTTGGTCATATATCCGATCTTTGGAAAGCTAACGCTTTCAATTTCCTTGTACGCTTGAACATCCAGCTGGAACCGGCTGGATCGGACCACTATATCTTATAGCTGCCACAGCTGCTTACAGCTATCGCCTTAAATTTCCTTGCACACTCGAACATCCTTATAACTCATCAATGTTTAAATTTTCAAATCGATTCAGTTATAATTAGCAAAGAAATGCGTCATTAAATATTTCGGTTGTTCAGTTGGCAAAATGAAAATTGCCTAAAGGTTCGAAAAGAGTATAAAATCTTCGGCACTCCGAAGATAGGCCTTCCCACTTGTTTTTTTTTTTGTAAGATACGGAGTGTCTTATGAGGTTAGCGCGATTTATTTTGATCGATTGATCATATAGCGAGAAAAATCCGGATTACCCGATTCCTTAAACGTGTTATAATACCTCGACTTCACGTTTTTTTAGCCTCGCCAAAACCCGATTGAGCAAGGGGCTTGTCGTGCCTCACGGAATACTCAAGAGGAGCACACCCGCTCGAAAGCGAATTCTAAGTATATTAAAAAAGTAAAATGGCAATATCCATATTTGTACATATGTAAGTACAATAGGAACAGGTCAGTTTGTAGGTTGAGATAATTTGGTTCAGCAAATACTGTTTTAGAAAACAGCATGATTTAGCTATTGGATGAGTTGCAGCAATAGGCAAAAAGGTAGGCAGTTCTATAGTAAGATTTAAAGTAGGATGATAGGGATCTTCAGGCAAAATCAGGAAGAGTACGAGATACGACACTACAGGATGGATCAAATATTAAAATTAAATCAAGTAAACGGCCGTTACAGTTTCACACAGGATTTACTTGAGACAATGATATCTCGTGAGGTTCATTAATAAATTACACGAGAACAAAGAAGCAACAAAACCCTTGGTTGTGCATACAAAACCACTTTAAGCTATTTGAAGTCTCCAAGAATATAGAGAAAATCGCAATCGGAAACCACTTGTAGATAAAAATATCAGATTAAGGGAGAACATTAGATGTAATAAAAATATAAATTTTTTTATACTCTTTTCGAAGAAAATAGTACATTCACTTTGTGAAGTTTGTAATGTATAGAAGGAAGCGTAGGAGACACCCAAAAGTTACTGCCAGTATGCTTAGAATGACAAAACAAATTGATCTAGCCATGTCCGCTTGTCTATCTGTCTGTATGTATGCAAACTAGTCCCTCAGTTTTTGAGCTATCGCGATGCCACTTTGCACAGACACTTATTATTCGAAGGGACAGCACATTGGTTGGAGCCGGCCGGATCGGACCACTATATCTCATAGCTGACATACAGCATGAAGTCGGTTTTGGCCATAAGTCCCATGGTTTCAAAGATATCGCGTTAAAACTTTGCACATATACTTCTTATTAAAAAAAACAGCACATTGGTCGGAGCCGGCCGGACCGGACCATATACATCTTATACAACTCAAAGTCGGTGTTGGCCATAAATCCGAGATTTTCAAAGCAATTGCTTTCCATTTCCTTGTACACTTGAACATTCTTATAACTCATCAATAGGTCACTTTGCAAATCGATTGAGTCATAAATAGCGGAGATGTGCGTCATTAAATATCTTGAAAAACAGGTGCATATAAGCAAACAAACCCAAGCGCAGTTAAGCTTTTGACAGTCTGCTCTTCAAGGGATTTTGTCATCGATCATCAAAACGGTTTGTGGCGCAAGAGGTAAAGTGAAGGGCTGGCAAACAAATGTTCGCAAGTTCAATTACTAGCGGCGACTGGTCATTTATTTCCACTTTTTTCTTTATCTTCTTTTCAAATATAAAATTACTGCAATCTAATTCATTTGCTACCAATATCTTAGAACAAAAACTACACAACGCGAAAAAAACGATTACTATAATCAAGTTTGTCAGCGCATTTCAAAACTGCTAGGTGGCGTAAGTATAAGAGTGCTGCGCTGACAAACGAGAGAACACGGTTCAAATCCCAGCCGCGACTTATTGATTTCTATTTTTTTTCTAATTATTTTTTTTCTAATATATATCAAATAGCTTGAATTCAATAATTTGAAAGACAAATTTAAATGCATATGATACCAATTCGTATAGCAAAAAAATAAATTCCACGCAATAAAACTTTTTTTTTACTACTATTGAAATTTCAGTGGTGCAGTTGGCAGAGTGAAAATTGCCTAAGGGTTCGAAAAGAGTATAGAATCTTCGGCACGCCGAAGATAATCCTTTACCACTTTTTTTTATATTTTTATTTGAATACCTTTAAACTCGATGTCCAGAGGCAAGGAGCTGAAATTTGTTCAGACGTGAGGTCAGAATCTAGAACAAAATATTAGGCTTCAGTAAAGACTAGAACATTAAATTCAAAAGAAAGACTGATTACATAAAGTTAAGAAAGCATGGAGTTAAGTCCCCAGACAATTTGACAAGTTGGTAAACGGGAACACAGAAGAAAAAGCTACAGATGGAGCACTTAATTTAAAAGAAAAAAAATTTCGCTTTCATATTTTAACTCAAATTTTGCCCCAGAAATATTTGTGGAGGAAATTTTAGCACAAATATGGGCTATAACAACCTCCTCCGTAATATCAGGAGAAAGACGACAGAGGCTTGGGGGCATTGCTCGAAAGACCAGCCACGAATGCATCAGACATTGCAGACTCTGAAATTGCTCATCGATTCAATTCGCTTAACGTCATTGAATCGTGCCTCAATAATTTTGATCGCCATACTAATTTGCTAAATGCATTACGGAGCTCAAAAAATCCATGTTTTGTCTGCATCATAAAGTTCTGCATATCTGAGTTTTCTGCACAGTAAGACTCACAACACAGCCTTGAGCCAGACTTATTAATAATTAAGTCATTAATTTGTTGTGTAAAACCGGCCCAATTTACATATACTACGTTATCACACAGCCAACATCAGAAAAAATCAGTCTTTGTGTCAGACTAGCACTTACAGTTTTTTACACAGCAGACAAACAAAATACTGGATTGAGGCAAATACAAATTCAAACACTGTACCTACAAAGAAAAACAAGTGGGGAAGGATTATCTTCGGCGTGCCGAAGATTTTATACTCTTTTCGAACCTATAGGCAATTTTCACTCTGCTAACTGCACCACTGAAATTTCATAAGCTGTACAAAATCGTTTTGTCGCGTAACATTTTTTTTTTTGTTCCAAGAATATTTAATTCATTGCCAGTTGTATAGCAGCTATAAGATATAGTGATCCGGTCCGGCCGGCTCCAACCAATATGATGTCTCTTTGAATAATAAGTATCTGTGCAAAGTTGTATCGCGATAGCTTTAAAAACATGGGATATATGGCCAAAACCGACTTCGATTTGTATGGCAGCTATAAGATATAGTGATCCGATCCAGCCGGCTCCAAACCAATGTGATGTCTCTTTGCATAATAAATATAAGTGCAAAATTTCATCGCGATAGATTAAAAAAACATGGGATATATGGCCAAATCCGACTTCGAGTTGTATGGCAGCTATAAGATATAGTGGTCCGATCCGGCCGGCTCCGACCAATGTGCTGTCCCCTGGAATAATAAGTGTCTGTGCAAAGTTTTATCGCGATAGCTGAAAAACTGAGGGACTAGTTTGCATACATACAGACAGACAGACAGACAGACGGACATGGCTAGATCAATTTGTATTGTCATTCTAAGCATACTGGCAGTATTTTTGGGGTTCTCCGACGCTTCCTTCTATGCGTTACAAACTTCAGGACAAACTTAATATACTATTTTCTTCGAAAAGAGTATAATTAAGAAGAGAGCAACAAAAAGCTTAATTTAGTAAAGCTAGTATGTTGAACAGAGAGCTCGAAAACGATTAACAAGAACAACAACAAGTAGGAGTGCTCTAGTCGGGAGTGCCCGACTACGAGATACCCTGAACCCAGTCCTTACAATCATTCATACTAATCTAAGCACACACATGCTGCAGTATAAGCAGTGCATGCGGTTTAAGCAGTTAGCTTGCTTTTTCGCTGAGCCCCACACAATGGAAAGTTAAATCTTAAATAACTTCTATGTTTATTGTCCGATCTTATTGAAATTTTTGGGGCAAACAATTGTCAATAATATGTGTGACCAAACCAAATTTCAAGGTCGTACCTTCAAAAATGGGTTTTTTGAACTTTTTGGGGGTTTGGGGGGTGGTATCCAAAAAGTGAAATATTTGTTACATGTGTATGTTATTCGAGATTATACATGCCAAATTTGGGGCCTCTAGCTTTTATAACTTTGAAGTTATGTCCCAAAAACGCAAGTCTGAAATCGAAATTTATCGATAACTTTTAAACGGTACGAGTTATCGATAAAATGAAATAAACTTGATCTGTCCCGGGATTAGGAGAACTTATGTTCCAAATATGAAGTCTCTAGCTCTTGTAGTCTCTGATATCCGCGTGTTCATACAGACAGACGGACGGACGGACGGACGGACAGACAGACGGACAGACAGACAGACGGACATGGCTAAATCGACTCGACTGTTGATACTGATCAAGAATATATATACTTTATATGGTCGGAGATGCTTCCTTATGCCTGTTACATACTTTTGCACAAAACCATAATAAAAAATTAAGCAGTATAAGGGTATAAAAATTAAGCAGTGCATCAGAGCAGCTCAAAGGACAGACAATGTAGATATGAACAAACAACAAACAGGTACAAATACAGTTAACTAAGACAGAAAACCAAAACCGCGAGAGCAGAGAGCGCTTAAATGCACAAACAAAAACAATACATACACGGCATTGATGCCTCGCACATATATTTATTTGTAGATTTAAAATGCAATTGCAAAATGAGTTAAAAAACCCACAAAATTGTTAGGCAAGAAACTGTCACAGTTTGGAACAACACAGAACAAAGTATCATCGTATACAAATTATCTTTTTAGTGATTTCAACGCCCTACAACAAATAAAATTCACAGACAAAAAACCACACGACTAATCACATAATATATAAACTTATGCCTGTTACATGCTTTTTCAAAACTTTTTATATATACCCTTTTTACTTATTTTCAATGGGATCAAGGTATAAAGTGGTTTTAACGTACTATTAACTTCGACTCTACAACTGGAGCTGGAACACAATGGTTCAGATACCCTGAACATAGTCCTAACACTCATTCATAATAACTTATAAGTGTTCATACATACAATCACACACATACTGCTAGCAGTACAAGCGCTTACGCAGTTAGCTTGCTTCTTCACTGAGTCCCACACTATGGAAAGTCAAATCTTAAACAACTTCTGTGTTTATTGTCGGATCTTTGTGAAATTTGTTGGACATGTTGGGCAACAAAATGTGTGATCAAACCAAATTGGAAGGTCAAAAGTGCCTTCAAAAGTGCGTGTTTTGAACTTTTTGAAAGATGGGGTTCGTATCCAAAAAGTGAAATATTTATTACTTGATTATACATATTAAATTTGGTGCCTTTAGCTGTTATTCTTTCAGGCTATGGCCATACACGGTTTTCTGAAATCGAAATTTGTCGATATATCAATAAATGCTGTGTGTCAGATAAACTCAAATAATTTATGTTAAAACAATCTACTTAAATCTTAAACTTAAAAGAAATAATTGCTATCAATTATTTGTATGCTTCGTATTGGTGCCATACATACCGCTTGCAATCGTCGTTTCATGTAACTAATAAGGGTTTTCATTTTGTATGTATCAGGAATCTTCTTCCATTATTCTATTTATACCTCTTTCACCACATATCACGACTTCCACATTTTTTCAATGGGATTCATGTCTTGTTATACCCTGAACCCATTAAAAATGGGTAAAAAGGGTATTATGTCATGTTATTTGTGCAAAAGTATGTAACAGTCATAAGGAAGCATCTCCGACCATACAAAGTATATATATTCTTGATCAGTATCAAAAGCCGAGTCGATCTAGCCATGTCCGTCTGTACAAGTTTGTTTAATTATACTCTTTTCGAAGAAAATAGTATATTAAGTTTGTCCTGATGTTTGTAACGCATAGAAGGAAGCGTCGGAAACCCCCAAAAGTTACTGCCAGTATGCTAAGAATGACAATACAAATTGATCTAGCCATGTCCGTCCGTCTGTCTGTCTGTCTGTCTGTGTCTATGCAAACTAGTCCCTTAGTTTTTGAGCTATCGGGATACACAGACACTTATTATTCCAGGGGACAGCACATTGGTTGGGGCCGGCTGGATCAGATCACTATATCTTATAGCTGCCATACAACTCGAAGTCGGTTTTGGCCATATATCCCATGTTTTTAAAGCTATCGCGATACAACTTTGCACAGATACTTATTATTCAAAGAGACATGACATTCGTTGGAGCCGGCCGGATCGGATCACTATATCTTATAGCTGCTATACAACTGGCAATGAATTAAATATTCTTAGAACAAAAAAAAAATGTTTCGCGACAAAACGATTTTGTACAGCTTATGAAATTTCAGTGGTGCAGTTGGCAGAGTGAAAATTGCCTATAGGTTCGAAAAGAGTATAAAATCTTCGGCACGCCGAAGTACTCCTTCCCCACTTGTTTTATCGATAACTCGTCCCGTTCAAAAGTTATCGATCAATTTAATTTTCATACCAGTGTTTTTTGGCCATAACTTCAAAGTTATAGGAGCTAGAGGCCCCAAATTGGGAATGTAATAATCTAGAATACCACACAAATATTTCACTTTTTGGATACCACCCCCCAATCCCGCCAAAAGTAGAAAAACGCATTTTTGAAGTTATGACATTGCGATTTGCTTTGGTCACACATTTTATAGCCAATGTTATATCCTAAAAATTTCAGGAAGATCGGACAATAAACACAGAAGTTATTTAAGATTTTACTTTCCATTGTGTGGGGCTCAGTGAAAAAGCAAGCTAACTGCTTAAACCGCTTGCACTGCTTGGAGTATGTGTGTGTTTGTATGTATGCATACTATTGGGCAAGTATGAATGGATGTCAGAACTGGGTTCAGGGTATCTCCTAGTCGGGCACTCCCGACTAGAGCACTCTTACTTGTTTATACTTTTGTAATGTCCTATCTAGCAAGAGTCATGAATATTCTGTCAGGTAGTTTTCTTGTAATTACATCTTTGATGGTGTTGTTCATAGCATTTGTGTTCGAAGGTATTCCTTCTTATATTAACTTTTTTGATATTAGAAATTACTTATATTCTCAGTGTTCAACAAACTTACGGATACTTCCGTTAAAATTAGTGTTGTACAATCTGCGGAGTAGTTGTTCAAATGGGGTCTGCGTCTTGAATTCTTTAATAAGGGCATTCGTTAATTCCTCCCAGGTTGTAGCTGCTGTTAATTGTGCGACGCGTTGTGCTGCTCCAGTCATCTGTAGCTCAATTGCTCCAAAAAGTACGCTGTGTTGTCTGATATCAGTGGTTGGGTACAACTGCATTATATAATCCACCCTTCTCACGAACGCCGTGAGTTGTTCTGCTTCTCCATCGAGGACGGGCACTTGTTTTATTTGCCCCAGAGCTTGTTTCAGATGTAGCTCGGATAACAACATTATTTGAGTTGTTGCGGGTGATGCCATTTTTATACTCTGAACCCATTAAAAATGGGCAAAAAGGGTATTATGGTTTTGTGCAAAAGTGTGTAACAGGCATAAGGAAGCATCTCCGACCATATATCGTGTATATATTCTTGATCAGTATCAACACACATTTTATAGCCAAAAATTTCAGAAAGATCGGACAATAAACACAAGCTATTTAAGATTTTACTTTCAATTACGTGTATATGTATACACACTGATAGATTAGTATGAATGTAAGGACTGGGTTCAGGGTATCTCCTAGGCGCGCACTCCCGACTAGAGCACTGTTACTTGTTTATACTCTTTACGAAGAAAATAGTATATTAAGTTTGTCCTGAAGTTTGTAACGCATAGAAGGAAGCGTCTGAGACCCCCAAAAGTTACTGCCAGTATGCTTAGAAAAACAAAACAAATTGATCTAGCCATGTCCGTCTGTCTGTCTGTCTGTCTGTCTGTATGTATGCAAACTAGTCCCTCAGTTTTTGAGCTATCGCGATACAACTTTGCACAGACACTTATTATTCAAGGGGACAGCACATTGGTCGGAGCCGGCCGGATCGGACCACTATATCTTATAGCTGCCATACACCTCAAAGTCGGTTTTGGCCATAAATCCGATGTTTTCAAAGCAATTGCCTTAAATTTCCTTGTACACTTGAACATCCTTATAACTCATCAATGGGTAAAATCGCAAATCGATTGAGTCATAAACAGCGAAGATATTCGTCATTAAATATTTTGAAAAAACAGGTGCATATGAGCAAACAAAGTCAAGCGCAAGAAAGCTTTTGATAGTCTGCTCTTCAAGGTATTTTGTCATCGATCATCAAAACGGTTTGTGGCGTAAGGCGTAAAGAGCCGCGCTAACGAACGCAAGTTCGAGCCTCGGCGGCGACTGATTATTAATTTAATACTTTTTTCTTTTTCTTCCTTCCAAATATATAACTGTAATCAAATTAATTTGATTCCAATAGCTTAGAACAAAAACAATGCCACGCGAAAAAACAAATGCTGACAAACGCGAGTTGCAGGTTGCAGGAAAACAAAACAAGGAAATTTGTAACAGTCGGCTCTTCAAGCAATTTTGTCAGCGATCATCAAAACGGCTTGTGGCGTAGTGGGTAAAGTTGCGAACTGTTGAGCGAAAGGTCCTGGGTTCAAGACCAGCGGCGACTAGTCATTTATTTTCATTTTTTCTTATTCTTCTTTTCAAATATATAATAACTGTAATCAAATTCATTTGCTTTCAATGGCTTAGAACAAAAACAATGCCAACGCGAAAAAACAAAAGCTCAGTATAAATCGAGTTTGTCAGCGATTTTTGAAACTTTGTTTTTTCGCGTTAACATTGTTTTTGTTCTAAGCCATTGAGAAGCAAATGAATTTGATTTGAAAAGAGAAGAATAAGAAAAAATGAAATAAATTTTGCCGAGTTGCACCACACACGCCACAAGCCGACGCTGATGATCGCTAGCAAAATTACTTGAAAAGCCGACTGACGTGCAACCTACAGCTCGTTTGTCAACATTTATTTTTCGCGGCGCTTCTGACGTCGATGACTCTGAAGAAGCGAACTTGCTTCTTGCAGCTATTTGCAAACACTCATATACACCTGTTTTTTCAAAATATTTAATGACGAATATCTTCGCTGTTTATGACTCAATCGATTTGCGATTTTACCCATTGATGAGTTATAGGATGTTCAAGTGTACGAAATTTGGAAACAGTTACTGCAAAACGTAGTTTATGGCCAAAACCGACTTTGAGGTGTATGGCAGCTATAAGATATAGTGGTCCGATCCGGCCGGCTCCGACCAATGTGCTGTCCCCTTGAATAATAAGTGTCTGTGCAAAGTTGCATCGCGATAGCTCAAAAACTGAGGGAGCTAGTTTGCATACATACAGACAGACAGACAGACAGACGGACATGGCTAGATCAATTTGTTTTGTTTTCTAAGCATACTGGCAGTAACTTTTGGGGGTCTCAGACGCTTCCTTCTATGCGTTACAAACTTCAGGACAAACTTAATATACTATTTTCTTCGTAAAGAGTATAAACAAGTAACAGTGCTCTAGTCGGGAGTGCGCGCCTAGGAGATACCCTGAACCCAGTCCTTACATTCATACTAATCTATCAGTGTGTATACATATACACGTAATTGAAAGTAAAATCTTAAATAGCTTGTGTTTATTGTCCGATCTTTCTGAAATTTTTGGCTATAAAATGTGTGTTGATACTGATCAAGAATATATACACGATATATGGTCGGAGATGCTTCCTTATGCCTGTTACACACTTTTGCACAAAACCATAATACCCTTTTTGCCCATTTTTAATGGGTTCAGAGTATAAAAATGGCATCACCCGCAACAACTCAAATAATGTTGTTATCCGAGCTACATCTGAAACAAGCTCTGGGGCAAATAAAACAAGTGCCCGTCCTCGATGGAGAAGCAGAACAACTCACGGCGTTCGTGAGAAGGGTGGATTATATAATGCAGTTGTACCCAACCACTGATATCAGACAACACAGCGTACTTTTTGGAGCAATTGAGCTACAGATGACTGGAGCAGCACAACGCGTCGCACAATTAACAGCAGCTACAACCTGAGAGGAATTAACGAATGCCCTTATTAAAGAATTCAACACGCAGACCCCATTTGAACAACTACTCCGCAGATTGTACAACACTAATTTTAACGGAAGTATCCGTAAGTTGGTTGAAGACTGAGAATATAAGTTATTTCTAATATCGAACACAAATGCTATGAACAACACCATCAAAGATGTAATTACAAGAAAACTACCTGACAGAATATTCATGACTCTTGCTAGATAGGACATTACAACAGTATAAACAAGTAAGAGTGCTCTAGTCGGGAGTGCCCGACTAGGAGATACCCTGAACCCAGTTCTGACATCCATTCATACTTGCCCAATAGTGTGCATACATACAAACACACACATACTCCAAGCAGTGCAAGCGGTTTAAGCAGTTAGCTTGCTTTTTCACTGAGCCCCACACAATGGAATGTAAAATCTTAAGGAACTTCTGTGTTTATTGTCCGATCTTTCTAAAATTTGTAGGACATAGCATTGGCTATAAAATGTGTGTCCAAACCAAATTGCAAGGTCATACCTTCAAAAATGAGTTTTTTGATCTTTTGGGGGGATTGGGGGGTGGTATCCAAAAAGTTAAATATTTGTTACATGTGTATGCTATTCGAGATTATACATGCCAAATTTGAAGCCTCTTATAACCTTTACGTTAAGGCTCAAAAACGCTTGTCTGAAATTTAAATTGATCGATAACTTTTTGAACGGGACGAGTTATCGATAAAACAAGTGGGGAAAGGATATCTTCGGCGTGCCGAAGATTTTATACTCTTTCGAAACCTGGCAGGCAATTTTCACTCTGCCGTTACTGCACCACTGAAATTTTCATAAGCTGTACAAAATCGCTTTGTCGCGAAACATTTTTTTTTTGTTCTAAGAATATTTAATTCATTGCCAGTTGTATAGCAGCTGGCAAGATATAGTGATCCGATCCGGCCGGCTCCTACGAACGTCATGTCTCTTTGAATAACACGTACTCCGTGCAAAGTTGTATCGCGATAGCTTTAAAAACATGGGATATATGGCCAAAACCGACTTCAGCTTGTATGGCAGCTATAAGAGTATGGTGCAAGATCTGATCCAGCCGGCCCCAACCAATGTGCTGTCCCCTGGAATAATAAGCGTCTGTGTATCCCGATAGCTCAAGTGCTCCGGGACTAGCTTGCACAGACACAGACAGACTGACAGACAGACGGACGGACATGGCTAGATCAATTTGTATTGTCATTCTTAGCATACTGGCAGTAACTTTCGGGGGTTTCCGACGCTTCCTTCTTATGCGTTACAAACATCAGGACAAACTTAATATACTATTTTCTTCGAAAAAGAGTATAATTAAACAAACTTGTACAGACGGACATGGCTAGATCGACTCGGCTTTTGATACTGATCAAGAATATGTTGGTACTTTGATATGGTCGGAGATGCTTCCTTATGACGTGTTACATACTTTTGCACAAATAACATGACATAATACCCTTTTTACTCCATTTTTAATGGGTTCAGGGTATAACAAGACATGAATCCCATTGAAAAAATGTGGAAGTCGTGATATGTGGTGAAAGAGGTATAAATAGAATAATGGAAGAAGATTCCTGATACATACAAAATGAAAACCCTTATTAGTTACATGAAACGACGATTGCAAGCGGTATGTATGGCACCAATACGAAGCATACAAATAATTGATAGCAATTATTTCTTTTAAGTTTAAGATTTAAGTAGATTGTTTTAACATAAATTATTTGAGTTTATCTGACACACAGCATTTATTGATATATCGACAAATTTCGATTTCAGAAAACCGTGTATGGCCATAGCCTGAAAGAATAACAGCTAAAGGCACCAAATTTAATATGTATAATCAAGTAATAAATATTTCACTTTTTGGATACGAACCCCATCTTTCAAAAAGTTCAAAACACGCACTTTTGAAGGCACTTTTGACCTTCCAATTTGGTTTGATCACACATTTTGTTGCCCAACATGTCCAACAAATTTCACAAAGATCCGACAATAAACACAGAAGTTGTTTAAGATTTGACTTTCCATAGTGTGGGACTCAGTGAAGAAGCAAGCTAACTGCGTAAGCGCTTGTACTGCTAGCAGTATGTGTGTGATTGTATGTATGAACACTTATAAGTTATTATGAATGAGTGTTAGGACTATGTTCAGGGTATCTGAACCATTGTGTTCCAGCTCCAGTTGTAGAGTCGAAGTTAATAGTACGTTAAAACCACTTTATACCTTGATCCCATTGAAAATAAGTAAAAAGGGTATATATAAAAAGTTTTGAAAAAGCATGTAACAGGCATAAGTTTATATATTATGTGATTAGTCGTGTGGTTTTTTGTCTGTGAATTTTATTTGTTGTAGGGCGTTGAAATCACTAAAAAGATAATTTGTATACGATGATACTTTGTTCTGTGTTGTTCCAAACTGTGACAGTTTCTTGCCTAACAATTTTGTGGGTTTTTTAACTCATTTTGCAATTGCATTTTAAATCTACAAATAAATATATGTGCGAGGCATCAATGCCGTGTATGTATTGTTTTTGTTTGTGCATTTAAGCGCTCTCTGCTCTCGCGGTTTTGGTTTTCTGTCTTAGTTAACTGTATTTGTACCTGTTTGTTGTTTGTTCATATCTACATTGTCTGTCCTTTGAGCTGCTCTGATGCACTGTAATTTTTATACACATATACTGCTTAATTTTTATTATGGTTTTGTGCAAAAGTATGTAACAGGCATAAGGAAGCATCTCCGACCATATAAAGTATATATATTCTTGATCAGTATCAACAGTCGAGTCGATTTAGCCATGTCCGTCTGTCTGTCTGTCCGTCCGTCCGTCCGTCCGTCCGTCCGTCCGTCCGTCCGTCCGTCCGTCCGTCCGTCCGTCCGTCCGTCCGTCTGTCTGTATGAACACGCGGATATCAGAGACTACAAGAGCTAGAGACTTCATATTTGGAACATAAGTTCTCCTAATCCCGGGACAGATCAAGTTTATTTCATTTTATCGATAACTCGTACCGTTTAAAAGTTATCGATAAATTTCGATTTCAGACTTGCGTTTTTGGGACATAACTTCAAAGTTATAAAAGCTAGAGGCCCCAAATTTGGCATGTATAATCTCGAATAACATACACATGTAACAAATATTTCACTTTTTGGATACCACCCCCAAACCCCCAAAAAGTTCAAAAAACCCATTTTTGAAGGTACGACCTTGCAATTTGGTTTGGTCACACATATTATTGACAATTGTTTGCCCCAAAAATTTCAATAAGATCGGACAATAAACATAGAAGTTATTTAAGATTTAACTTTCCATTGTGTGGGGCTCAGCGAAAAAGCAAGCTAACTGCTTAAACCGCATGCACTGCTTATACTGCAGCATGTGTGTGCTTAGATTAGTATGAATGATTGTAAGGACTGGGTTCAGGGTATCTCGTAGTCGGGCACTCCCGACTAGAGCACTCCTACTTGTTGTTGTTCTTGTTAATCGTTTTCGAGCTCTCTGTTCAACATACTAGCTTTACTAAATTAAGCTTTTTGTTGCTCTCTTCTTAATTATACTCTTTTCGAAGAAAATAGTATATTAAGTTTGTCCTGAAGTTTGTAACGCATAGAAGGAAGCGTCGGAGAACCCCAAAAAATACTGCCAGTATGCTTAGAATGACAATACAAATTGATCTAGCCATGTCCGTCTGTCTGTCTGTCTGTCTGTATGTATGCAAACTAGTCCCTCAGTTTTTCAGCTATCGCGATAAAACTTTGCACAGACACTAGGGGACAGCACATTGGTCGGAGCCGGCCGGATCGGACCACTATATCTTATAGCTGCCATACAACTCGAAGTCGGATTTGGCCATATATCCCATGTTTTTTAATCTATCGCGATGAAATTTTGCACTTATATTTATTATGCAAAGAGACATCACATTGGTTTGGAGCCGGCTGGATCGGATCACTATATCTTATAGCTGCCATACAAATCGAAGTCGGTTTTTGGCCATATATCCCATGTTTTAAAGCTATCGCGATACAACTTTGCACAGATACTTATTATTCAAAGAGACATCATATTGGTTGGAGCCGGCCGGACCGGATCACTATATCTTATAGCTGCTATACAACTGGCAATGAATTAAATATTCTTGGAACAAAAAAAAAAATGTTACGCGACAAAACGATTTTGTACAGCTTATGAAATTTCAGTGGTGCAGGTTCGAAAAAGAGTATAAAATCTTCGGCACGCCGAAGATAATCCTTCCCCACTTGTTTTTCTTTGTAGGTACAGTGTTTGAATTTGTATTTGCCTCAATCCAGTATTTTGTTTGTCTGCTGTGTAAAAAACTGTAAGTGCTAGTCTGACACAAAGACTGATTTTTTCTGATGTTGGCTGTGTGATAACGTAGTATATGTAAATTGGGCCGGTTTTACACAACAAATTAATGACTTAATTATTAATAAGTCTGGCTCAAGGCTGTGTTGTGAGTCTTACTGTGCAGAAAACTCAGATATGCAGAACTTTATGATGCAGACAAAACATGGATTTTTTGAGCTCCGTAATGCATTTAGCAAATTAGTATGGCGATCAAAATTATTGAGGCACGATTCAATGACGTTAAGCGAATTGAATCGATGAGCAATTTCAGAGTCTGCAATGTCTGATGCATTCGTGGCTGGTCTTTCGAGCAATGCCCCCAAGCCTCTGTCGTCTTTCTCCTGATATTACGGAGGAGGTTGTTATAGCCCATATTTGTGCTAAAATTTCCTCCACAAATATTTCTGGGGCAAAATTTGAGTTAAAATATGAAAGCGAAATTTTTTTTCTTTTAAATTAAGTGCTCCATCTGTAGCTTTTTCTTCTGTGTTCCCGTTTACCAACTTGTCAAATTGTCTGGGGACTTAACTCCATGCTTTCTTAACTTTATGTAATCAGTCTTTCTTTTGAATTTAATGTTCTAGTCTTTACTGAAGCCTAATATTTTGTTCTAGATTCTGACCTCACGTCTGAACAAATTTCAGCTCCTTGCCTCTGGACATCGAGTTTAAAGGTATTCAAATAAAAATATAAAAAAAAGTGGTAAAGGATTATCTTCGGCGTGCCGAAGATTCTATACCTTTTCGAACCCTTAGGCAATTTTCACTCTGCCAACTGCACCACTGAAATTTCAATAGTAGTAAAAAAAAAGTTTTATTGCGTGGAATTTATTTTTTTGCTATACGAATTGGTATCATATGCATTTAAATTTGTCTTTCAAATTATTGAATTCAAGCTATTTGATATATATTAGAAAAAAAATAATTAGAAAAAAAATAGAAATCAATAAGTCGCGGCTGGGATTTGAACCGTGTTCTCTCGTTTGTCAGCGCAGCACTCTTATACTTACGCCACCTAGCAGTTTTGAAATGCGCTGACAAACTTGATTATAGTAATCGTTTTTTTCGCGTTGTGTAGTTTTTGTTCTAAGATATTGGTAGCAAATGAATTAGATTGCAGTAATTTTATATTTGAAAAGAAGATAAAGAAAAAAGTGGAAATAAATGACCAGTCGCCGCTAGTAATTGAACTTGCGAACATTTGTTTGCCAGCCCTTCACTTTACCTCTTGCGCCACAAACCGTTTTGATGATCGATGACAAAATCCCTTGAAGAGCAGACTGTCAAAAGCTTAACTGCGCTTGGGTTTGTTTGCTTATATGCACCTGTTTTTCAAGATATTTAATGACGCACATCTCCGCTATTTATGACTCAATCGATTTGCAAAGTGACCTATTGATGAGTTATAAGAATGTTCAAGTGTACAAGGAAATGGAAAGCAATTGCTTTGAAAATCTCGGATTTATGGCCAACACCGACTTTGAGTTGTATAAGATGTATATGGTCCGGTCCGGCCGGCTCCGACCAATGTGCTGTTTTTTTTAATAAGAAGTATATGTGCAAAGTTTTAACGCGATATCTTTGAAACCATGGGACTTATGGCCAAAACCGACTTCATGCTGTATGTCAGCTATGAGATATAGTGGTCCGATCCGGCCGGCTCCAACCAATGTGCTGTCCCTTCGAATAATAAGTGTCTGTGCAAAGTGGCATCGCGATAGCTCAAAAACTGAGGGACTAGTTTGCATACATACAGACAGATAGACAAGCGGACATGGCTAGATCAATTTGTTTTGTCATTCTAAGCATACTGGCAGTAACTTTTGGGTGTCTCCTACGCTTCCTTCTATACATTACAAACTTCACAAAGTGAATGTACTATTTTCTTCGAAAAGAGTATAAAAAAATTTATATTTTTATTACATCTAATGTTCTCCCTTAATCTGATATTTTTATCTACAAGTGGTTTCCGATTGCGATTTTCTCTATATTCTTGGAGACTTCAAATAGCTTAAAGTGGTTTTGTATGCACAACCAAGGGTTTTGTTGCTTCTTTGTTCTCGTGTAATTTATTAATGAACCTCACGAGATATCATTGTCTCAAGTAAATCCTGTGTGAAACTGTAACGGCCGTTTACTTGATTTAATTTTAATATTTGATCCATCCTGTAGTGTCGTATCTCGTACTCTTCCTGATTTTGCCTGAAGATCCCTATCATCCTACTTTAAATCTTACTATAGAACTGCCTACCTTTTTGCCTATTGCTGCAACTCATCCAATAGCTAAATCATGCTGTTTTCTAAAACAGTATTTGCTGAACCAAATTATCTCAACCTACAAACTGACCTGTTCCTATTGTACTTACATATGTACAAATATGGATATTGCCATTTTACTTTTTTAATATACTTAGAATTCGCTTTCGAGCGGGTGTGCTCCTCTTGAGTATTCCGTGAGGCACGACAAGCCCCTTGCTCAATCGGGTTTTGGCGAGGCTAAAAAAACGTGAAGTCAGTATTATAACTTACGTTTAAGGAGATCGGTGATGGATTTTCTCGCCATATACGTCATCGATAAAATAAATGTACCTACCATTTCATATCAAAAAAAAAAAAAACGGAGACCCCTATATTTTCCTACTCCCCCCCCCCCTAGGCCCCCCCCCCCCCCCCCCCTTCCACACATTCGATCGTAATTTAAACATGGTCTCTCCGTTGATGTAAGTATTCAATAGCAGTGATGATGATATGTATATGTAACTCTGATGCTATTATTCATGTGATCATTATTGAATTCAATTATTCCTTTCCACAATTCAACATTGACATTTCAAAATCTAATCTAATGTCATCTTTTAATAACAACTAAACATGATGATCACAATATCTCTCACTACAATCACTATTCTATATTCTGTCACTTTAACTCTGGTTCCTTCAACATGAAAAACTTCAAGATTCACTGCTTAATCTAACAATTGTTCCAATTTGATAGCATGTAATAAGTCTCTGTGCAAAGTTTTGTCACGATAGCTCAAAAACTGGGGAACAAGTTTTAATACATACAGACAGACGGACATGGCTATATCAATTTGTTTTGTCATTCTTAGCATACTAGAGGTAACTTTTGGGGATCTTCGATGCTTTCTTCTGTGCAGAAAGTTAATATATTTTCTTCGAAAAAAGTATAAATAGTATCTATTGTTTTTGTGGGTTTTCCTCAATCCCAGCAATAAATGTTGGACCAAATTGTCAAGTTAATTACCCCAGAGTGATAGAGTATTTATAGTCTTTTTGAAGAAAATAATATTTTAAGTTTGTGCTGAAGTTTGTAACGCATAGAAGGAAGCGGCTGAGACCCCAAAAGTTACTGCC
>JAWNLL010000505.1:0-14739 GCA_035042425.1 Drosophila flavopinicola
GTCACACGTTTAACAAACAGAACGATGCCAGAAGGGCAGGTAACCTGGGTAACTGAAAGGTAACCAACAAATTTCTAACGGCATTTATTCCCATAGACATAACACTTAGGACACTTTAGTCTATATTAATACACAATTACACAATAGGTTCACAAAGATGATAATTAAGGTGGCTGGTGCTGGATTTGAGCTGGACAACGACAATTAAAATTCAAATTCAAAACTTATATATTTTTAGCTATTTTTTTGGGCACATATGGTAAGTAAATTTGTATTTAAAAAAAAATATATATATATTTACGGTTTGGCTTATTCCCGTAGGTACAACAATCTGGACGCATCGGCTTCCTTTTCTTGTTGATATGGCTAAGGCAGGCTAATATTGTTGGATTCCATATAATATAAGGAATATTGTTAGTGACAACACGAATACATAACAAATACTTAATAAATAAATATAGAATGGCAATTGAAAAACTAACAGGACTGTCTTTTTTTGCCTTTTAAAAGTTTTCTACAAATGAGGAAACTAAAATAAATTGAATTCTTGTTGCGCTTTTGTTTAAGAGGTCGTTTAAATAATATTTGCAGCTGCCACATTTTTCATAGAATATTTGAACTCATAGATAAGGAAGATCTAACAAAGAAAGCAATAAATCTAAGCTGTACAAGATCGATTTGAGCTTTTGGGGAATATCAATTTTCGCAATTAGAACTCTAGAGCTTTAGGCGTGGCCAAGTATTGTAGGATAAAATTTCGGGAAGGTTCCCATACCAAATATGATGACAAGTTTTAAGACTGGTCTTTTATCGATTTAAGATGTAGCGATATATTATCGATTTGCTAGCCTCCAAGTGAGCGTGGCACAAAAATCTTAGCACTTTGTCTAGAGCAGATAGCTACGAGTATATATTCCAAGTTTCAAGTCTCTGGCTGCAATAGTGTCGACGAAAATTGCGCTCAAATGGACGGACAGATAGACGGCACTATGTGGGGTATCCAACAAGTGCTATGAGACATACTAATTTAAGTTAAGTTCAGGCCAAAAAGTGTTGGTCTGAAATCGACTATAACGATACATTGCGAACTGGACAAGCTATCGATAAAATGAGTTACATATGGCCTAGATCTGACCAGCGAATACGAGAACTTCTATTCCAAATAAGAAGTCTCTAGCTGTTATAGTCTCTGCGACTCGAGTGGGTAGATAAAAGGACAGACGAAAGGACATGGCTAGATCAAATCGGCTGTTGATATTGATCAAGAATATATAAGCTTGATATGATCGGAGAAGCTTCCCATTGCCTGCTAGAAATAACTTCATTGTACACTTTTATCAATTTTTAATGGGCTATAAAATTATAAAAAACTCAGTTGCCAGTTTTTTGTTCGTTTAAATTTGCACAATTAAAGTATGCTTCGAATCAAACGTCATTGTAAAAACGATAGTAATAAAGCAAACAACTATACTCGAACAGTAGTGCTTGTGTAGTTCAAGCGTAAACAACGTACAAAATATAATTTCTGACTGTAATAAAAAAAACAAATTTCACAAATATCAAACAACAAAGGACAAGGAACAAAGAACATAGAACATAGAACATGGAGCGCCAACTGGTCGAGGAAGAACTTCTTCGTCAGATTAAAGCTAAAATCAGGGAAGTGATGCAGAGAGCGGATCGGATTCCCAATCAGCCGAGATATCCGTGCATTAACAATTATCAGCAACGCTTGAACCAAGTTTTAGCCGCTGACGAGCCGTTGGCCAATAACCTCACTGACCTAATTGAAGACTTTCGATTGGTAAGAGAAGCTGACGACTTGGCACCGACTGTGAGCAGCTCGGGCGACGATGAATCGCTGGGTTCCAGCTCCTATTTGCCCCCACCAGGATCAACTGTGAGCAGCGCGGGGGCCGATGAATCGCTGGGTGCCTTCTCCAATTTGTTCTCATTAGGATCAACTGGAAGCAGCGAGACTCAAGGCGGATCCGAGACGTCTTCTTCGGAAACTGCAGCAATTGGTGAATCAGTGGATTCTCTCTGGGAAGCAGCTGCCAGCAGCGACCAGGAATCTGAGTTTTCGATCTCGGAATTCGGTGTATGCATTGAACTAGTTGTATCAATTGTTACTGTTAGCCGCCAATCAGGAACTTCCAACTTGGAAGCTGCTGCCAGCAACAATAGCGAACATGAGTCGGAGACTTCTTCCTCTGAAGCTGCTGCAAACAATGAAGACCAAGATTAACAATAATGATGTAAGCTGTTCAAACGATGTTACGAATCTTTTCTAAACGCATTCATTCCCATAGCACAAACACTTTGCGCACTATATATTTACTAACAAGTAATTACACAATTAATACTACATCATAAGCCTATAAAAGGTGACTGAAAACAATTGGGAAAAACGATAACTTAACTAACTATGAATACATATGGTAAGTAAATGTTTATTTAAAGAAAATATTTATATATATATTGACGTTTTCACCTATTCCCGCAGCAACAACAATCTGTTTTATTCGGTTTGATATACTAAGGCTGCAATTGTTGGATTCCATATAATATTAAGAGAATTAATATTGATAACACGAATGCATAACAAATACTTAATAAACAAAGAGCTGCAAACTTTTTCTTTTTTTCGCCTTTTAAACGTTTTCTACCAAATTCCAATGAGCAAATCATTCTTTTATTATACTCTTTCGAAGAAAATAGTATATTAAGTTTGTGCTGAAGTTTGTAGTGCATAGAAGGAAGCGTCGGAGACCCCCAAAAGTTACTCCCAGCTTGATTAGAATGACAAAACAAATTGATCTAGCCATACCCGTCTGTCTGTCTGTCTGTCTGTATGTATGTATGCAAACTAGTCGCTCAGTTTTTGAGCTATCGCAATAAAACTTTGCACATAGACTTATTATTTAAAAGGACAGCACATTGGTCGGAAACGGCCGGATCGGACCACTATATCTTATAGCTGCCATACAACTCGAAGTCGGTTTTTGCCATATATTCGACCTTTTCACAGATATCGCCTTAAATATCCTTGTACACTTGAACATCGTTATAACTTACTAATGTTTACAATTTCAAATCGATTGACGTATAAATAGCAAAGATATGCGTCATTAGATATTTCGGTGGTGCAGTTGGCGGAGTGGAAAGATAATCCTTTTAAACTTATTTATATATAAAATACACTTTAATTGATTCCTGTTAAATAATATTGCAGCTGCCTATTTTATAAAATAATTGAACTCAAATATAAAAAAGATCTAGCAAAAAAAAAAACTAGCCTGCAGGATGAGCTTCAAAGTTTAGCTTAGTCATTTGGTCTCTTTCTCTCCTCCTTGCTGCAGCTTTCACTCTCTCTCTCTCTCTGTCTCAGTCACTCGCAACACACTGCAATTAAATTTTATTTAAGGTCGCTTGCAATGAAAGCTTTTTAATTGAGTTCTTTCACAGGATGACAAATTTGCCTAAGCCATTTTGAACAACCTAATCGATTTTCGATGGGCAATATTCAAAAACTATCATAAATAGTAAATTTAAAAAAAAATCATTTCCTTACATTGGAACCACTTTGAAAACCAAGAGGTTCTATTTTGTTATTTGGAAATACAATTATCTGTCAAAATTGATGTTCAAATATTACTTATAAAAATTTACAAACAAATTATTATCCATATGACTTATCTGCCTATGAGCTAAAATTGCCTAATTGCCACGCCCACTTACGACTTGTGATCACTATATCATATAGCTGCTATACAACTGACAATGAATTAAATATTTTTAGAAAAAAAAAAAAATGTTACGCGACAAAACGATTTTGTACAGCTTATGAAATTTCAGTAGTGCAGTTGGCAGAGTGAAAATTGCCTATAGGTTCGAAAAGAGTATAAAATCTTCGGCACGCCGAAGATAATACTGCCCCACTTGTTTTTCATAATTTTTTTTTCCTAAAACAGTAGGAGGGGCCCACGTTCTTTTATCGGAAAAAAATATGAAGTTTTCAAAAATGGATAAGACTTAAATGTAAAATGGAACAAGTGGAAAAACAATGAACAAATTGGCCTGAAACTTGAAAATCGGTTTAGTTTTGGCAAAGTTGTGTGAGTTTCAAGTTTTCAAAGAAAATTTCTAGGGTAGCAAAAATTACAGTTATAATCTATCCACAGACTCAAAAAGAGTACAAAATCTTCGGCATGCCGAAGATAATCCTTACCCACTTTTTTTTTTTTTACAGTTGCTCTTGTTTTATGGTACAATCTTTGCAGAAGTTATTTTAACTTTGTGTTGCTATGTTGCTAATACATTACAACAACAAAAAGAAGGAATATTGAGAAAGATTTTCGACCACAAAGAAAAATATAATAGCTTATATTTATATTTGTAAATCGAACAGGACTAGAAAAGTTTCAAAATTTATATAATAATAAGCGAGTCATCCCTAAAGGATTAAAGACAAAACTAAATATTAGTATTAGGAGTATACCAATATAGCTCAAATTGGATTGGATTTTAGCTTTATTTTGGTTTCCAAAAATTTCATCGAAATAAAAACAACCGAAATTTTCAACATCCAGAAATTAGAATATCCATATCCTGGATCAATCGGAAATACGAATGTTTTTCCTTTATTCTCAAACCATTTTACAAGCCGAAAATATTTGGATTGTTGTTTCAATAACAGAAAACAGTATAAATATAAGCAGCAAAAGTCGTGAACAATTATTACATGATGTGGAAAAACAATTTAAATGAACGAAATGTTTTAAATCAATTTATGTGTATTTGATTCATATAACAAATATACTTAAATATACGAGAAAGAGAATAATATGTAAATATTACAAATATATAATAATAAATAGTATTAACATAAAATGTTAAATATTTTTAAATTAGCCAACTTTTATAAAAATTAGTTGTTTTTTCGGACCAAATTTAGCCTTGCTTCGATTTGTTCTATCCAAGTGGGCTGAGTAAGGAATGTCATTGGCAATAACATCAGTAGTAAAGCAAAAATCAGTAATTGTGCAACGCACAAAAATAAGTAAATAAGTTTCTCGATAAAAATACAAATATGTCCAAAAATAAACCAGATGCTGAGCTCGATGAATACGAGAACGATATTGGTAAGAGTGATCTAGACGGGTGTGCCCGACTAGAAGATACCCTGAACCCAGTCAATACACTAACACACAAACAGCAAGCAGTGCCAGCACTTAAAGCGCTGCTTTATCAATGGGTTCAGGGTATAATTCGCCAATTGATAACAAAAAATAACTCGAATCATCAATGAATGTAAATCATTTGCATGAAGCATTTCAGGCTGAAATCCTTAAGTTGCTGGATGAAACGCTGGCAGCCGACCAGGAATCGGCCAGGAACATTGCCGCTCTAAAGGACGAGTTGAACAAGCTTAAGGTCACGCTCAACTGCCGACTTGCAAGCTGAGCTGCGCGAGAAGAAGAAGGCACTTCTCGAACTTTCCGAGCAGATTAAGCAAATGCTAGATAAGCCCGACGAAGATGAACCCGAAACCCAATAATTTTTGTCACACGTTTAACAAACAGAACGATGCCAGAAGGGCAGGTAACCTGGGTAACTGAAAGGTAACCAACAAATTTCTAACGGCATTTATTCCCATAGACATAACACTTAGGACACTTTAGTCTATATTAATACACAATTACACAATAGGTTCACAAAGATGATAATTAAGGTGGCTGGTGCTGGATTTGAGCTGGACAACGACAATTAAAACTTCAAAACTTATATAAGTAAGTAAATTTTTATTTAAAAAAAAATATATATATATTTACGGTTTGGCTTATTCCCGTAGGTACAACAATCTGGACGCATCGGCTTCCTTTTCTTGTTGATATGGCTAAGGCAGGCTAATATTGTTGGATTCCATATAATATAAGGAATATTGTTAGTGACAACACGAATACATAACAAATACTTAATAAACAAATATAGAATGGCAATTGAAAAACTAACAGGACTGTCTTTTTTTGCCTTTTAAAAGTTTTCTACAAATGAGGAAACTAAAATAAATTGAATTCTTGTTGCGCTTTTGTTTAAGAGGTCGTTTAAATAATATTTGCAGCTGCCACATTTTTCATAGAATATTTGAACTCATAGATAAGGAAGATCTAACAAAGAAAGCAATAAATCTAAGCTGTACAAGATCGATTTGAGCTTTTGGGGAATATCAATTTTCGCAATTAGAACTCTAGAGCTTTAGGCGTGGCCAAGTATTGTAGGATAAAATTTCGGGAAGGTTCCCATACCAAATATGATGACAAGTTTTAAGACTGGTCTTTTATCGATTTAAGATGTAGCGATATATTATCGATTTGCTAGCCTCCAAGTGAGCGTGGCACAAAAATCTTAGCACTTTGTCTAGAGCAGATAGCTACGAGTATATATTCCAAGTTTCAAGTCTCTGGCTGCAATAGTGTCGACGAAAATTGCGCTCAAATGGACGGACAGATAGACGGCACTATGTGGGGTATCCAACAAGTGTATGAGACATACTAATTTAAGTTAAGTTCAGGCCAAAAAGTGTTGGTCTGAAATCGACTATAACGATACATTGCGAACTGGACAAGCTATCGATAAAATGAGTTACATATGGCCTAGATCTGACCAGCGAATACGAGAACTTCTATTCCAAATAAGAAGTCTCTAGCTGTTATAGTCTCTGCGACTCGAGTGGGTAGATAAAAGGACAGACGAAAGGACATGGCTAGATCAAATCGGCTGTTGATATTGATCAAGAATATATAAGCTTGATATGATCGGAGAAGCTTCCCATTGCCTGCTAGAAATAACTTCATTGTACACTTTTATCAATTTTTAATGGGCTATAAAATTATAAAAAACTCAGTTGCCAGTTTTTTGTTCGTTTAAATTTGCACAATTAAAGTATGCTTCGAATCAAACGTCATTGTAAAAACGATAGTAATAAAGCAAACAACTATACTCGAACAGTAGTGCTTGTGTAGTTCAAGCGTAAACAACGTACAAAATATAATTTCTGACTGTAATAAAAAAAACAAATTTCACAAATATCAAACAACAAAGGACAAGGAACAAAGAACATAGAACATAGAACATGGAGCGCCAACTGGTCGAGGAAGAACTTCTTCGTCAGATTAAAGCTAAAATCAGGGAAGTGATGCAGAGAGCGGATCGGATTCCCAATCAGCCGAGATATCCGTGCATTAACAATTATCAGCAACGCTTGAACCAAGTTTTAGCCGCTGACGAGCCGTTGGCCAATAACCTCACTGACCTAATTGAAGACTTTCGATTGGTAAGAGAAGCTGACGACTTGGCACCGACTGTGAGCAGCTCGGGCGACGATGAATCGCTGGGTTCCAGCTCCTATTTGCCCCCACCAGGATCAACTGTGAGCAGCGCGGGGGCCGATGAATCGCTGGGTGCCTTCTCCAATTTGTTCTCATTAGGATCAACTGGAAGCAGCGAGACTCAAGGCGGATCCGAGACGTCTTCTTCGGAAACTGCAGCAATTGGTGAATCAGTGGATTCTCTCTGGGAAGCAGCTGCCAGCAGCGACCAGGAATCTGAGTTTTCGATCTCGGAATTCGGTGTATGCATTGAACTAGTTGTATCAATTGTTACTGTTAGCCGCCAATCAGGAACTTCCAACTTGGAAGCTGCTGCCAGCAACAATAGCGAACATGAGTCGGAGACTTCTTCCTCTGAAGCTGCTGCAAACAATGAAGACCAAGATTAACAATAATGATGTAAGCTGTTCAAACGATGTTACGAATCTTTTCTAAACGCATTCATTCCCATAGCACAAACACTTTGCGCACTATATATTTACTAACAAGTAATTACACAATTAATACTACATCATAAGCCTATAAAAGGTGACTGAAAACAATTGGGAAAAACGATAACTTAACTAACTATGAATACATATGGTAAGTAAATGTTTATTTAAAGAAAATATTTATATATATATTGACGTTTTCACCTATTCCCGCAGCAACAACAATCTGTTTTATTCGGTTTGATATACTAAGGCTGCAATTGTTGGATTCCATATAATATTAAGAGAATTAATATTGATAACACGAATGCATAACAAATACTTAATAAACAAAGAGCTGCAAACTTTTTCTTTTTTTCGCCTCTTAAACGTTTTCTACCAAATTCCAATGAGCAAATCATTCTTTTATTATACTATTTCGAAGAACCTAGTATATTAAGTTTGTGCTGAAGTTTGTAGTGCATAGAAGGAAGCGTCGGAGACCCCCAAAAGTTACTCCCAGCTTGATTTGAATGACAAAACAAATTGATCTAGCCATACCCGTCTGTCTGTCTGTCTGTCTGTATGTATGTATGCAAACTAGTCGCTCAGTTTTTGAGCTATCGCAATAAAACTTTGCACATAGACTTATTATTTAAAAGGACAGCACATTGGTCGGAAACGGCCGGATCGGACTACTATATCTTATAGCTGTCATACAACTGGAAGTCGGTTTTGGCCATTTATCCCATGTTTTCGAAGCTATCGCGATGAAACTTTGCACAGAGACTAATTATTCAAAGGGGCAGCACATTGGTCGGAACCGCCGAGATCGGACTTCTATATCTTATAGCTGTCATACAACTGGAAGTCGGCTTTGGCCATAAACCCATGTTTTTAAAGTTATCGCCTTCAATTTCATTGTACACATCAATCAGTTCATTTTTGACCAAGTTATGACAGTTTAAAGTTTTCAAAGAACTAAAAATTAATTTTACAAGCAAACATTTCTGTTAATTTTGGTTTGTTTTTAGGCCAAGTAATGAACCATCACAAACTCGGGTTTCAAGTGGATTTTTATACAAATTCTGACACCCACAACCGATTAAAAAAAACATTTGGTAATTCTATTTTTATACTCTTTCGAAGAAAATAGTATATTAAGTTTGTCCTGAAGTTTGTAACGCATAGAAGAAAGCGTCGGAGACCCCCAAAAGATACTGCCAGTATGCTTAGAATGACATTACAAATTGATCTAGCCATGTCCGTCCATCTGTCTGTCTGTATGTATGCAAACTAGTCCCTCAGTTTTTGAGCTATCGCGATAAAACTTTGCACAGACACTTATAATTCCAGGGAACAGCACATTGGTCGGAGCCGGCCGGATCGGACCACCATATCTTATAGCTGCCATACAACTCGAAGTCGGTTTTGGCCATGTATCCCATGTTTTGAAAGCTATCGCGATACAACTTTGCACAGATACTTATTATTCAAAGAGACATCACATTGGTTGGAGCCGGCCGGATCGGATCACTATATCTTATAGCTGCTATACAACTGGCAATGAATCAAATATTCTTGGAACAAAAAAAATGTTACGCGACAAAACGATTTTGTACAGCTTATGAAATTTCAGTGGTGCAGTTAGCAGAGTGAAAATTGCCTACTAGGTTCGAAAAGAGTATAAAATCTTCGGCACGCCGAAGATAATCCTGCCCCACTTGTTTTATGTGTTTTTTCATTATGCAGTAGAGTCCCATTCAAATATGGATAAATAGGGTATAATGAAATTGTGCAACTGTATATAACAGCCGATATAAAGTGCACCTAATTCCCTTTTCACACGGTAGATTGGTTCCAGGAAAAAACCTTGCAAAAAATATATTGAACAAATTTAGCAAAAGTAAAATTTGACAAAAAATTAAAGCCCAATTTTCAAATCGTGCTAAAAATTTAAAAAAAAAAACAAAATATTTTCAAACCGTGCTAATGCAAAACCGTGTAAAAAGAGAATTAGGTGTATATATATTCTTGATCAGTAGTCGATTTAGCTCTGATCCTTTCGTTTGTCTGTATAAACACGCGTTTACCAGAGACTACATATAAGAGCTTGAGACTTCATATTTGGAATATGAGTTCTGGTCCGACCAAGTTAGTTTCATTTGATCGATAACTTGTCCCGTTCAAAAGCTATCGATATGTTCCGAAGTCAGCAAATTTGTTATACCAGACAGAGATCTCAGCTTGAGTGTAATTGACGTGTTTTATTGTGCTCTGCAACTTTTATTTTTTCTTAACGCTGTTAAAGCATTTAATTATCTAAAATTTACCCAATATTGTGGTCAAGTGATAACGCTTTGGTTTTTGTGCAAAGTTTTATCAGCTGTGCATAGAATAATAGCAATTATTCAATTTATTAACGCGGCGTCAGTTCTGCACTTGTTGTTTGTGTTCTTTTTTTCGTCTGCTTATCTTGTTTCGGTGCTTTCGTTTGCAAGCATCTGTTTGTGCGTGTGTTCGCCTGTGCATATTCTCTTTGTGCGCCGCGCTCACCTAACTTGTTGTTATTGTTTTGTTCTTCACACGCATTATTATTTGTGTATTGACTCTAGTTTTGAGTTAAACTTGAGTGCTTTTTTTTTGGTTGCTTCAATTTCTACGCCTCTCTTTGCTTTGCGCTCTCGCAAATTTCTGTATCATATTTGTGTAATTTATTAGACCCCAGTAGTCAATATGTCGTGCTGCAAACTTAATTGCACTTTTAAGCAGGCTGATGATGCTGCACAGCCACAATTTATTTTCTGTTGGTTGTGTGACAATATTATGCATGCTAAATGTGCAGGACTTACTGGTCGCGAATGTGACAAAGTCACCGCAATTGCTAAAAAAGGCAGCGGTGGCTTGAAATGGTCGTGCCCAGTATGCATAGACATACAAACTGACTTCTCACGCATGTATAATTCCGTGAGAAATCAGTTTACTAAATTGCAAACTGTGGCTAAGCTTCTTGCGAATGATTTCGAATCAAGCGCTGAACTGCTTAGCCAATATAAATTTGAGTCCCCCCTGCTCGCCAGCTAGAGTCGCACTTCTTAAGTGTGCCTGTATCTGTGCCGCCTTCTGCTGCCCAGTGTACTCCGACTCTTTTGGCAACTCCAAAAAATGTGGACGTTTCGCCAATACTTTCTTTGTCTCCTTCTCCATCCCTCCAAATTACTCCACTACCAACCACAGTGGATCCTATCATACCCCCTTCTGTAGATCTGTCAACATCGGTGCGAGTTGTTTCTCGGCGGAAACGCAGAACAACTCATAGCCCGATTACAAATGGAATTAGCAACAATTCTAATATTGCAATTTCAGCGCAACCACCAGTTTTAAATGTGATTGCCCCTAGGAAGCAAGTTTTTATATCTAGGCTTGCTTCTGATACTACTTCAGACTCTATAGTCTCATACATTGCTAGCAAAACTATCGCTAGCGTATTAGTCACCAAATTTAATTTTTCTTCACCTCGTGAAATAGCGTCTTTCAAAATAAGTGTTCCAAATGACACTTTCCACATAATTTGTGACCCGAAATTTTGGCCACCACACATGATTGTTCATGAATTTAAGCCAAAAATTCGAAACATCCCTCCACCTGTCACACTTCCAGCTGGTAGTTCAGCATCCAGCAATCCCTCAAAAAACTGAATTTTGATTTAACTACCATTCAATATCAGAATGTTAGAGGCCTTATGTCTAAACTTAAAAGTCTATTCTCAAATAGCACATCTTTTGAGTCAGATATTATCGCTTTCTCTGAAACTTGGTTAAACACTACTGTTTCTGATTGCGAGATTTTTTCAAATAATTTTAATATCTATAGACGTGACCGGCCGACTAGAGGTGGTGGTGTTCTAATTGCCATTAAAGCCACGCTCCAATCTGAACTTTTTAATTTTACTATGCCCGCTGATGTAGAAATTGTTGCTGCTAAAGTAATATTCCCATCAATGGCTCTTTTTATTACTTGCTCTTATATCCCTCCCTCTTCTGATATTCAAGTTTATATGAGACACATATCTTATATCAGAGAAGTTTCTACCCATGTGCGTGATAATGACCTTTTTGTGGTTTTAGGCGATTTTAATCTGCCAAATATCATATGGTCATTTTTCAGCAGCACAAATTATCTTATTCCGTCAGCTCAGCATGATTTTATTGATGGCATGTTTGATCTTTCGTTGTTTCAGATCAATTCAATTCATAACCAATTGAATAGAATACTTGATCTCGTTTTTATCAACGACTGTCCCAGTGCTTCTGTGTCTAGGTCACCTCCAGTAACTGTCCCTGAAGATTCTTACCATCCCACTATAGAAATTTCTCTTTTCTTTTCAAAAGCTTCCGCCTTACCTTCACCAACCTCAAATATGCCAATATTTTGTTTTCGTAAGGGGAATTACACCCTACTTAATCAGCTTATTTATTCAACTGATTGGTCTTTTTTAGACAATGCTGTTGATATAGATGTAGCTATTAAAAGATTCTACGAAAACATATATGCGCTCTTTGACGTTTGTATACCAAAATACATTCGAACATCTGGTTTGAAGAAACCACCATGGTTCACGCCAAGACTTTCTTATTTAAAAAACCAAAAATCAAAGTGTTTTAAAAAATTTAAGAAGTCTGGCTCCAATTTCGATTTGTCTAAATATTCTATAGCCAAGTCAAACTTTTTTCTTCTAAACTCTCAATGCTATGAGAATTATCTTGCTCGCTGCAAACGTCAGTTTAGTCAGGATCCTAAACAATTTTACAACTTTGTGAATTCCAAGCGCAAATCTTCTGGTTTGCCTTCTTCGTTTTTTCTTGGGATAGAAAAAGCTAGTAATGATTCTGCTGCTTCTGACCTATTTGCTAAATTTTTTCAGTCAACCTATTCCTCTGTCACCCCTACTAATGTGTCTTATCATTTTCAAATTTCGCCTTCTAACCACCTATTTACCCCAACCATCTCTAACACTTCACTTCTATCTTCTATTAAATCTCTAAAATCTTCTTTCTCTCCAGGGCCTGACAACATCCCTAGTTGTGTGCTCAAGGAGTGCTGTAATTCGCTTATTCAACCATTGCTAAAGCTTTTTAATCTATCCCTTGATTCTGCAGTCTTCCCATCTATATGGAAGGAATCGTTTGTGATTCCTTTACATAAAAAAGGTGGGAAGTCAGATATTTCGAATTATAGAGGTATTGCAAAGTTATCAGCCATCCCAAAATTATTTGAAAAAATCCTTACTTCGACTTTGCAACATCTCTGTAAGTCGATTATTTCCCCTGCCCAACATGGTTTTATTAAGAGTCGGTCCACTTCGACCAACTTGCTTGAATTTACCTCCCTGGTAAATGATGCATTTCTATCGAAAATGCAAACTGACGTTATATATACTGACTTCAGTAAAGCATTTGACTCTGTTAACCATGATATATTGCTATATAAGCTTGATTGTTTAGGATTCCCTCCCTCATTTCTTTTATGGATTGCCACCTATTTGAAAGGTCGCACTCAAAGAGTATTGCTTAGGTCGACTACCTCGAAAACGGTTCACGTTACTTCTGGTGTACCTCAAGGTAGTCATCTTGGACCTTTATTGTTTACTCTTTTCATTAATGACCTGCCTTCGATTGTATCACACTCTCGTATTCTTATGTACGCAGATGATGTGAAACTTATTTTTTCGTACACCGATCCCTTGTGTCATACTCATCTGCAAGATGATTTGAACTCTATGCAGCGCTGGTGTTCGGCCAATCAACTGCAGCTAAATTGTTCAAAATGTATGTTCATGACTTTTAGTCGGACTAGACCCTACTTAACCACTTATACGATTGACAATGTTCCATTGCAACGTATCTTTACAGTTAAAGATCTTGGAGTCATTTTTGACAACAAGCTTAACTTTAATATGCATATGTCGACTATCACTAATGAGGCCAGAGGTGTACTTGGCTTTATTAAGCGTTGGTCGAAAGAATTTAACGATCCTTTCACCACAAAACTGCTATATGTTTCTTTAGTTCGTCCTATCCTTGAATACTGCTCATGTATTTGGTGTCCGCAGTACCAAAACTTCCAAGAGCGTATAGAATCCGTGCAGAAGCAATTTCTGCTCTTTGCCTTACGTGGACTTAACTGGGATCCCAATCTCCGTTTGCCATCGTATTCCAGTAGGCTGTTACTTATTAATCTTCCGTCGTTACTTAACCGTAGAACAACGCTTGGTGTTGTCTTCCTACACAAGTTAATTAACGGCGACATAGACTCTTCCTTTCTGTTAGCTCGCCTAAACTTTTTTGTGCCTGGTAGGCCAACAAGAAACTACGTCCCCTTGATTTTACCTTCATGCACGACTGATTACGCTTTGCACAATCCTCTTCGTGTTCTTTGCAAGGACTACAACAAAGTGTTCCATGTCATCTCGGTTGAGCTCTCTCTCCCACTAATCAAATCTTATATACTTTTGTATTTACGGGACACCTCTGCCCGTGTTTAGTTAAATCTATTTTCCCTTTTCTTTCTTTATTTCCCTCCTTTATTTTTCTTTATTCTCTCTCTATCTTCTATTTTTCACTTTATAAAATACTTTCTAATATATACTAACTCATTAACTACTAAACAAATTTTTATTGATTTTTGGTTTGATTGGGTTTTTCTGGGTTTCCCCAATCCTTGCAACAAATGTTGGACCAATGATTTAATTTTGCTATTGATATCCCCAGAGCCTAACGTAAATTTAACTTTATTTCTTTAATTTAATATATTTATGATTTTAAATTTTTTTTAAATTCTTGTATATACATTAAAATGTTTTATAATTTTATATAAATTCTTTTGTGTCGACTGTCAGTAGTCGACAATAAATAAAAATAAATAAATAAATAAATAAA
>JAWNLL010000506.1:0-11630 GCA_035042425.1 Drosophila flavopinicola
TTTATACTCTGATACCGAAGGTACTCATAGTATATTGGTTTTGTCGAATGTCCGTCAGGCCGTCCGTCTGTCCGTCTGTCCGTCCGTCCGTCTGTCTGTCTGGATGAACGCGCGTATTTCCGAAACGATATTAGATAGACTCTTGAAATCTTTTGCGTTATGATTATAGCTATCTGCTTCAGATCAAGTTTATTCCAAATTTATGCCACGCCCACTGGGAGGCTGGCAAATCGATAACATGTCGATACACCTCAAATCACAAATCGATTAAACGTGAATAACTCCCACAATTTTGAAGCTAGAGTAATCAAATTTGGTAGGTATATTGCTGGTGACCTCCCGAAAAAATTGGATCCTAGGTTAATCGGCCACGCCCATTATTACGCCCACCAGCCCCCCTCCAAAATTAATTTGAAATGCTTATATCTCCCGCAGTTTTAGAGCTAAAGTCACCATATTTGGAATATATATTACTGGTGACGTCCTCTACAGATTACAGAAACAAAATTTTGACCACGCCCACTCCCGCCCCCGTAATCGCGAAAATCGATATACATGAATGCACAATTCGATAACACGTGTATATTTCCCGCAATTTTGAAGCTAGAGTCCCCAAATTTGGAATTTAGACTAGGGCTGACCAGCCCAAAAGATTGCGTCCTGGATTTTCCGGCCACGCCCACTAGAACGCCCCCCAGCCACCCCGCCCCCACGAAACACGGAAGCCTATATCTCGCACAGTTTAAGAGCTAGGGCCACCAAACTTTGAGGGTAGACTTCTGGCCAAGTCCTCTAAAGATCGGCAAAAAATTTTGGGGCCCCGCCCCCTCCCGCCCCCAAAAATCGCGAAAATTTATATCTTCCACAGTTTCAGAGCTAGAGTCATTAAACTTGGAAGATAGAATTCTGGTCAGCCCCTCTAAATATCGGTAAAAAAAAATTTGCGGCCACGCCCCCTCCCGCCCCCAAAAATCGCGAAAATGTATATCTTCCACAGTTTTAGAGCTAGAGTCAAGAAATTTGTAAGATAGACTTCTTGTCACTCCCTCTAAAGATCGGCCAAATTTTTTGGGGCCACGCCCCCTCCCGCCCCCAAAAATCGCGAAAGCTTATATCTTCCACAGTTTTAGAGCTAGAGTCACCAAAATTGGTAGATAGACTTCTGGTCACCCCCTCTTAAGATCGACCATGCCCCTCCCGTTCCCAAAAACTTGGAATGCCGATTTCGGGTCACCCAAACACCAGCAAAAATTTTCTGTTCACTTGCTTTCAGCTGTTCTTAAAATGGTATCAGAGTATTACGCAGTCGGCTCCGCCCGACTGCAACGTTCTCACTTGTTTTAGCTTTAATATTGTGGGAAATATTCGCGTTTCATCGAATTGATATTTGAGGTGAATCGACATTATATCGATTTGCCAGCTTCCAGTGGGCGTGGCACAACAATATTAACACTTTACATGATGCATATAACACCAAGTATAATAGTCCAAGTTTGAAGTCAATATCTTCGGTAGCGCCGAAAAAAGTTGCGCTCATGCAGAAAGACGGACATTGCCCAAACTCAATATACTATAAATATTTTCGGTATAAGAACTGAATACAAAAAATTATTTTGTAGCTGGTAAAAATGAGAATCAAGGTAGGCATTGGAGATTCAACTTCAGATTTTGGCCTAGTTCCCAAACGCAATACAAGTATTTCTCATTCTCCTTTTTAGGCTTGTCCAGTAAACATCTCTACATCTTTATACTCTTTTCGAAGAAAATAGTATATTAAGTTTGTCCTGAAGTTTGTAACGCATAGAAGGAAGCGTCTGAGACCCCCAAAAGTTACTGCCAATATGCTTATAAAAACAAAACAAATTGATCTAGCCATGTCCGTCTGTCTGTCTGTCTGTCTGTCTGTCTGTCTGTCTGTCTGTCTGTCTGTCTGTCTGTCTGTCTGTCTGTCTGTCTGTCTGTATGTATGCAAACTAGTCCCTCAGTTTTTGAGCTATCGCGATGCAACTTTGCACAGACACTTATTATTCAAGGGGACAGCACATTGGTCGGAGCCGGCCGGATCGGACCACTATATCTTATAGCTGCCATACACCTCAAAGTCGGTTTTGGCCATAAATCCGATGTTTTCAAAGCAATTGCCTTAAATTTCCTTGTACACTTGAACATCCTTATAACTCATCAATGGGTAAAATCGCAAATCGATTGAGTCATAAACAGCGAAGATATGCGTCATTAAATATTTTGAAAAAACAGGTGCATATGAGCAAACAAAGTCAAGCACAAGAAAGCTTTTGATAGTCTGAGCAAACAAAGTCAAGCGCAAGAAAGCTTTTGATAGTCTGCTCTTCAAGCAATTTTGTCAGCGATCATCAAAACGGCTTGTGGCGTAGTGGGTAAAGTTGCGAACTGGTGAGCGAGAGGTCCCGGGTTCGAAACCAGCGGCGACTGGTCATTTATTTTCATTTTTTCTTATTCTTCTTTTCAAATATATAATAACTGTAATCAAATTCATTTGCTTTCAATGGCTTAGAACAAAAACAATGCCACGCGAAAAAACAAAAGCTCAGTATAAATCGAGTTTGTTAGCGATTCTTAAAACTGCTTGGTGTAAGCAGTACAAAGCAAAACAAGAAAGCTTTTGACAGTCTGCTCTTCAAGGGATTTTGTCAGCGATCATCAAAACGGCTTGTGGCGTAGTGGGTAAAGTTGCGAACTGGTGAGCGAGAGGTCCCGGGTTCGAAACCAGCGGCGACTGGTCATTTATTTTCATTTTTTCTTATTCTTCTTTTCAAATATATAATAGCTGTAGTCAAATTCATTTATTTTCAATTTCCTAAATTGTTTCTAATTTTTTTTTCATACATAAAGTAGCTTTAATAGAATAATTCAAAAGAAAAATTTAAATTCATTGGCAAAACCAATGCCACGCGAAAAAAAATATGGATCTCAAATTCTGAATATAAGCTCTCGTATGTTCAGATTAAGTTTTATGACAATTCAATTTCCGACAGCAGCCTTGAAAGGTATAAGAGCAACAGGCACAAAATTTGGTATGTATATTATGTAATGTAGTTTTCACTTTTTGGAAAAACTGAAACTTGTATATTGTTCAATTCGGTAGCACTTATGAATGCTAAGGGACGCGTCCACGAGCTACGGATAGTGAAACGTCCCTGTTTACATGAATACCTTTATATATTTTATTTTATATGTAGGGGTATATGTATGCGACATTAATATCTGCGAATTAAATAAGCAGTCACGGAAAAATAGTAAAAATTGCTTTAAGGTTCGAAAAGAGTATTTAATCTTCGGCACGCCGAAGATAATCCTTCTCCACTTGTTTTGTGTACTTTTGTGTCTGATTTTTTGGGAATGTAAGTAACAATAAATAAAAAATTGTTTTAATTATATTTAAAATTAATTGCATTTCTTCTTATACAACCACAGGTTGAAGTCTTTTCTGTAAGAAAAAATACCATCGACCGCAATTGGATGCCAGAAGCCTAAGATCCGAACTACGCCGTTTCTGAAAGCCGACAAGCAGTTAATATCCATCCTAGTACCTATTTCCGTGAAGAAGTTCCACTAAAAGTAAGTAATCAGTTATTCCCTTCTATTGGATGTACTCAACTGATCCTCTGTAGCCTATATCAAGATGTGTTGCGGTCCCTGTGGTGGTTGCTATGGCGGATGCTGTGGCTATGGTTGCGGTGGCTGTTATAGTGGTTGCTGTGGCGGCTGCTACGGATGTGGTGGTTGCTCTGGTGGCTGCTATTCTCGCTGTGGTGGCTGCTGTGGAGGCTGTGGTGGCTGTGGAGGCTGCTGTTAGGAGCCCTCTTCAGAACGAAATTGAGGTACTATATATTTGGCACAGCAAGCGACAACATACCCATAGTAAATTTGTCTGGGAATACAGAATGTATATGTAGAAATAAATAAATGTATAAAACAACTTATCATTGTACTATTAGTAATAGCTTATATGAGCCCATGTGAAAAAAATTTTGAATCAATAAATACTATTATATGTTAGTACCAGTATCAGTACCAGCACAAAATATTATTCAACAAATTCCAATTTAAATTAGGTTTATGCATATATTTTTATTTGAAAAAATGTACTACTTGATTTATAGTGTTTCCTTTTTAGTAGGAACGACAATCGAAGACCAAAATATAACAAGTCGGGATTGCTCGACTAGCAGATCCCCTGAACCCAGTCCTAACATTTATTCATACTTACCTATCAGTGTACATACATGCAAGCACACAAATGCTGCAAGCAGTACAAGCAGTTTATGCAGGCTAACTTCACCGAGCCCCACACTATGGAAACTTAAATCTTAAATAACTACTGTATTTATTGTCCGATCTTATTGAAATTTGTTGGGCATACAATTGGCAATAAAATGTGTGACTAAACCAAAAATGCGTTTTTTGGGGGATTAAGGGTGGTATCCAAAAGTTTGTCACATGTGTAAGTTAAGGCCCAAAAACGCTAGTCTGAAATCTAAATTTATCGATTCCATTATTATTCCAAATATGAATTCTCTAGCTTGTGTAGTCTCTGATATCCGCGTGCTCATACAGACAGACAGACATGGCTAGATCGACTCGGCTGTTGATAGTGATCAAGAACATATATACTCAATAGATGCTTGCTTATGCCTGTTACATACTTTTGCACAACTTTATTATACCCTTTTTACCCATTCTATGGGCTCAGGGTATAAAAGCAGGAACACTTGTTCTTGTTTTCGGACCGCTGATTTTTCCTTGTGTATAAAAATATATAATATGCATACTGAACAGGCACAGCAGCATTATATACTTTTTAAAAAGAACACATCACCAACTTAATATTGAGCACACGTCTTCACTTGATTTCTTAATTTTATTCTATTTTTTTTGCTTTTTTGCCGGTAAAAGGTTACAAAAATGAGCCAAGAGTCAGTGGATAAGACCGCTTCCAAGGTTAGGGACTTAATTTTTTGGTGTGCTATAGGAGTCGGGCATTCTGCGACCGGGTAATAGTGGCTTGAACTCGCCTTAGAGTGGTGTCACTAATTTAGTGTTGATAGTTTTGTAGCTTTAAGTACCCTCACCGTGGGAAAAACCACTCCCTGGTCTTAGGAGCCAGTTCAGTTTTGTCTTAACCAATCCGCAGATTTTCTTACATGTTAGGCGCCTGTACATGGTCACTACCACATAGGTGATATTGTCAGTGTGCGCGATCCATTTAGCGTTTTTTGAACGTTCCTATGTTCCTTCGTGAGGCACTCGAACTCATCTAGGAACACTTGGACACGTCTGATTGCGGTTGTTGGGCTGCTGCTTTATAACATTAGTTTACTGATAACTTCTTTTAATAACAATTCAATTGATATTATATATATATTTAAACATGCATTGCAAAGTGGTGCAAGTGTTTTAAAAAGTCCACCAAATTATATTAGTTACGATCCAGGAGGCGATCGTTGGGATGCTGACTGATGCTAGGAAAGATATTTCATCAACGTATGTTGCCGTCAAAGAGCCACAGGTATTGAGGATGGGAAGTTGCGCTGTGAAGGATTGTGTATAGGATTGGCCCAAAATACTACCCTGAGGTACACCAGCCCGAATGGAACGCACTCCGGAGCAGTCTTCCTTTCGAGTAAAGAGACAAACACCCTACAGAAGCCTTCGGAAACAAGATTTCTTCACGCACTTGTATATTTGTATCCCCCACGCCCACTAAAATTTTACTAACTTTTTTAATTTTAAGTAAAATAATTCCCAGAAATATGCATGTAGAAATGTACACTTCCGTATCACATTAAATAAAATTCCAATACAGCAAATCAATTTTAGACTATTTATTTATACATATACATCAAATGTAGGAATTTACTTGGCAAGTGTTACTTGTTGTACCAAATGTGTAGTATCTAGTTTCGTTCTGAAGAGGTTCCTAACAGCAGCCTCCACAGCCACCACAGCCCCCACAGCCATAGCAGCCTCCGTAGCAACCACCGCAGCCATAACCGCCGCTGCAACCACCGTAGCAACCGCCGCAACCGCCGTAACAGCCGCCACAGCATCCGCCATAGCAACCACCGCAGGGACCGCAACACATCTTGAAATAGGCTACAAGGGATCGATGATAATGTTGCATCTAATCGAAGAGAATAATGGAGTACTTACTTTTAGTATAACTTCTTCACGGAAATTAGGTACTAGATGGAATATAAGCGACTTTGACTGGCTTCCAGAAAACAGATTTGTTGCGATTTTAAGCTTCTGGAATCCAATTGCAGACGTAGATTTTTGTTACAGGAAAGACTTTAACCTGTAATTTTATATACAAAAAATTATTACAATTTTTATTGTAAACTTAATTTTTAATCTTGTTTTTCTCGCAACTCACATTCCCGAAATATTCACATTTAAGTACAAACAAAAAATATGTTTAGATGTTAACTGGACAAGCCTAAAAAACTGAATGAGAATTATTTGTGTTGGGGGGAGCAAGTCTAAAATTCGTTGGAGCTAAAATCTCAGTGCCTACTCGATTCACGTAATAAAATTGTAAATGTACATATACTATATTTGTGAATAGATAAAATGAAAACTGATTTAAGTCGAAATCATAATCGCAATTAGTATTTTCCAACAAAAATATATTGTTTTAATTATAAAATACAAAGTCAAATATACAGGTAAACTATTTCTGAACTTTACATTATATTTACAGCTGTTAACTATTATTTCCACAAGAGTGTTTTATCCTTTAAGATCATCCATCTAAGATCAGATAAAAAACCATCCGACTTAGCCCGTGCGAAATGTTTCTCTTAAAATTGTAACTTTCTCTCAAACTTTCTTCCCGAATCATGCATTTTTTGAAAAATGTTATCAATTTTAAAATGAACAGCAAGAGATTTTGAGTTAATTAATTAATTAAAATAAAGAAAATCAAGGTAACTAAATACTTTTGGCCTTTAAAGTACTTCTCGAATCCCTAAAATTGCCTATCCATGACTTTAAACTCCTGTAACTTTGTCAAAGCTAATCACATCTTCGATCCTGATGCAGTGTTGAAGATGGTTTGGGTTCTATATAACGATTGCATTTATTTATTAAGTGTGTGTTAAGGGAGTGCCCGACTACGGGATACCCTGAACCCAGTCCTTAAAATCATTCGTACTAATCTAAACACACACATGCTGCAGTACAAGCAGTACAAGCAGTGCAAGCGGCTTAAGCATTTCCATTTTCGATGGAAAGTTAAATCTCAAATAACTTCTGTGTTTATTGTCCGATCTTACTGAAATTTTTGGGACATACAATTGTCAATAATATGTGTGACCAAACCAAATTGCAAGGTCGTACCCTCAAAAAGTGAAATATTTGTTACATGTGTATGCTTTTCGAGATTATACATGCCAAATTTGGGGCCTCTAGCTTTTATAACTTTGAAGTTATGTCCCAAAAACTCTAGTCTGAAATCGAAATTTATCGATAACTTTTAAACGGTACGAGTTATCGATAAAATGAAATAAGCTTGATCTGTCCCGGGATTAGGAGAACTTATGTTCCAAATATGAAGTCTCTAGCTCTTGTAGTCTCTGATATCTGTGTGTTCATACAGACAGACGGACGGACAGACAGACGGACATGGCTAGATCGACTCGGCTGTTGATACTGATCAATAATATATGTATATACTTTATATGGTCGGAGATGCTTCCTTATGCCTGTTACATACTTTTGCACAAAACCATAATACCCTTTTTACCCATTTTTAATGGGTTCAGGGTATAAAAAGAAGCCACGATACGTCTTTCAAATCCGTGGAAATGGCAATCAAACAACTTAAAGTTCAGAGGTTCAGAGTTTGTATTAATAATTATATATATATAAAATATTAGATTTCACTAAAATGGAATTGGCCTATACTATCTATCATAATTTCAATAACAAATCAACTTTACACATCTTTCCATTTATTTATACAGAAACTGATCATAAGGACATAGTTTTAGAATGGGTTTGTTGTCACTTGCTGCACTAAACTGGGTGGTGTATCACCATTTCGTTCTGAAGAGTCCTTCCTAACAGCAGCCTCCACAGCCTCCACAGCCGCCACAGCCGGGGAGGCAGAAGCATGCGGCAGAGCAGCCACCGCCTCCACAGTTGCCATTGCAGCCACAGCAGCCGGAGCAACAGCCGTTGCAAGGTGTGGTGCACGAGTAGTTGCAGGAGTAGCAAGGGGAGCAGCACATCTTGAAAGCTAGACTAGATAGGCGAAACACACTTATGGAAGAATTCTAGAAGTCAATGGTTCTTACTTTAAATGGAACTTCTTCACGGAAATAGATACTCCGGTGGATATGAACGACTGCTAATTGGCTTTCAGTAAATTCTTTGATACCCAATTGCAGTCGATGTTTTCTTGTTACAGCAAAGACTTCAACCTGTTATAAGAAAATATTGAATTTTGTAATTTCGTATTTTATTTTATTTATACATTGGTTATACTCTTTTCGAAGAAAATAGTATATTAAGTTTGTCCTGAAGTTTGTAACGCATAGAAGGAAGCGTCGGAGACCCCCAAAAGTTACTGCCAGTATGCTTAGAATGACAATACAAATTGATCTAGCCATGTCCGTCTGTCTGTCTGTCTGTCTGTCTGTCTGTATGTATGCAAACTAGTCCCTCAGTTTTTGAGCTATCGCGATAAAACTTTGCACAGACACTTATTATTCCAGGGGACAGAACATTGGTCGGAGCCGGCCGGATCGGACGACTATATCTTATAGCTGCCCTACAACTCGAAGTCGGTTTTGGCCATATATCCCATGTTTTTTAATCTATCGCGATGAAACTTTCCACAGATACTTATTATCCAAAGAGACATCACATTGGTTGGAGCCGGCCGGATCGGATCACTATATCTTATAGCTGCCATACAACTCGAAGTCGGTTTTGGCCATATATCCCATGTTTCTTAATCTATCGCGATGAAACTTTGCACTGATACTTATTATTCAAAGAGACATCACATTGGTTGGAGCCGGCTGGATCGATCACTATATCTTATAGCTACTATACAACTGGCAATTAATTAAATATTTTTAGAACAAAAAAAAAAATGTTACGCGACAAAACGATTTTGTACAGCTTATGAAATTTCAGTGGTGCAGTTGGCAGAGTGAAAATTGCCCATAGGTTCGAAAAGAGTATAAAATCTTCGGCACGCCGAAGATAATCCTTCCCACTTGTTTTTTTTTACTTACATTCCCAAAAAAAGAAAAGAAATAATATAGAGCTGTTTAGTGGACAAACCTTAGAATGTGAATGAGTAATGTGAATGTGTAAAGGCTAGATCTCGGTCGCGAAAATTGATTTAAGTATTAGAGCCTACTTTGATTCTTATAAATATATAACCATACAAATAAACTATCTTTTTTCACGGCTTCGCATTTCAAAAATCAATTCATTTCATATGCAATATATGTTAATCATTAGAAACAAATTAATCTGCACAGCTTACGACTGCTTTTAATAAAAGGTTTATTTTAGCAGCATCGTCGTCTTCTTTCTATCTTAGGAACTCACCTCGCTTTCGCTGTGCGCTTTTACTGCTTATCACACATACACACTCCTCATCCTTTACCCGGCCGCTTATCAGCTTCAACTGAGAACCCACGTCGCTGAGCTGCTTTATATATTCACTGATACCTCTTCTTCTTTCAATCATTGACAATCGCTGCGGTGTAAATTATTTTTCGGGTTGCCAAGCCGATTTCACCACGCTGTCGTTGCTTCGTTGTTTTACGTACGAGCTGCCAGCGACTGGCAAACTAGGCAGCTGAAAAGATTCACCACGCTGTGGCTTACTCCACCTTTAGTATAATTCCACCATTAGTAGTTGCACAGTGAGCTAGCTCATGATGCAACTACTAAAGGTGAAGTACATTATTTTTCGGGTTGCCAAGCCGATTTCACCACGCCAGCGACTGACAAACTAGGCAGCTGAAAAGATTCACCACGCTGTGGTTTGCTCCACCTTTATTATAATTCCACCATGAGCTAGCTTGCCTGCTCACTCTTGTGCAAGAAATACACAAAGCTACATCAGCATAACAGAAATACGCTTTTACTCTTGCCGAATCGCCCACTCCAAATAGTACATCGCACCCTCTTCCACCTCCATTTCTCACGCTTTTCGGTTGACCAACATTAATCAAAATACATTTTAAGACTTTTCTTATTTATTTAAACATTCATTCTGAATTCTTGGACAAATTTTTAAAGGGTATGTTACTGTGCTTGTTGTACCAAATGTTTAGAACCTCAATTTCGTTCTGAAGAAGGTTCCTAGCAGCAGCCTCCACATCCGCCACAGCACCCACCACAGCGAGAATAACACCCACCGCAGCAACTACCGCATCCGTAACAGCCGCCACAGCAACCGCCGCAACCATAGCAGCCGTAGCATCCGCCATAGATACCGCAGGGACCGCAACACATCTTGATATAGGCTACAGAGGATCGATGATAATGTTACATTCAATAGAAGGGAGGAATAGAGTACTTACTTTTAGTGGAACTTCTTCACGGAAATAGGTACTTGGATGGAGATTAAATGCTTGTGGTCTTACAGAAACGGATAATTGTGAATTTTTGGCTTCTGGAACCCAATTGCACTCGATGGTGTTTTTCTTACAGAAGGGACTTTAACCTGCGGTTGCATAAAAAATTATTGACACATATTTCAATTTAAAATAAAATTTAGACATTACTCACATTCCAAAAAAATCAGACACAAAAAAAGGTACACAAAAATAGATGTTTACTGGACAAGCCTAAAAGGGATAATGAAAAATACTTGTAATGAGACTGGGCACTAGCCTAAAATCGTAGCTTGAATTTCAAGTGCCTACTTTGATTCGTATTTGTTAAAGCTACATTACTTTATATTTGTATCTAAAGTTCCCAAGTCCTAAACTACTTACCAGGCGCACTCACCTATTCGTCTTTAGACAGCATCTGGACACGGGCTCTTCAATACACTGTACTGGGAAGATACTGAGATGCCAGGAGATATATTCACAGAAAATATATTCAGGCCGCATCAGGTTTTTAATCATACTCACAGGAGAGGCCAGAAAGCTTCTTGCCACAAAAAGGCGCCTTCAAAGGCGATCAATTCGTGGCAGCAACAGCTTCGAAATATTTTAAGGGAACTTAGAAGAGAATAGAAGAGACAATCCTTTAAGCAGTTTCTGTGTCCGGGTTGGCACCTTGTCAGGAATAAAGAGGGACATACCAATTCGTTTGCATACCATTGGAAAGCTCGATTCACGACTTTGCTACGTTGGAACAGCTCAAGGAGAGCAAGGACTGTCTACAGATGTTCCTACCCATTAAGGCAATCAGGGTTGAGAAGATGCCCGAGGTGGTCAAATTCCTAACAAACAAGGCCCCTGACATCAACCGATTCTGCCATGCAAAACTGAAGGCCTGCCAACTTAGGCGATACTCTACATAACGCTAATTATTAACGCAATAGGGTACAATTTTCCCCGAAACAGTGGAAGATGGCAACGACCCTGTTATTACCTTCCATATATATA
>JAWNLL010000507.1:0-16707 GCA_035042425.1 Drosophila flavopinicola
GTAGTACGAATGATTGTAAGGACTGGGTTCAGGGTATCTCGTAGTCGGGCACTCCCGACTAGAGCACTCTTACTTGTTTCTTATTCTTCCTTACAAATATTTTTTTCTAATATAAAATAGCTTGAACCTAATATTTTGAAAGAACAATTTTAATTCATTTGAACAAAAAAAAAATAATTACCACGCGATAAAACGATTTTTTAAAGCAAATGAAATTTCAGTGGTGCAGTTGGCAGAGTGAAAGTTGCCTAGAGGTTCGAAAAGAGTCAAAAATCTTCGGCACGCCCAAGATTATCCTTCACCACTTGTTTTAAAAAAATTTGGTTTTTATTTTCTTGTACACTTAAACATCCTTATAACTAATCAATGGGTAAAATTGCAAAGCGATTGAGTCATATATAGCGAAGATATGCGTCAGTAAATATTTTGAAAGAACACGTGCATTCCAGCAAACAATGTCAAATAAGTTTTTAACAGTCTGCTCTTCAAGCGATTATGTCAACGGACATAAAAACGGCTTTCGGCGTAAGGGATAAAGTGACGCGCTGACAAACGCAAAGTTCCGAGATCGATTACCAGCGGCGACTGATTATTTATTTTAAGGTTTTTCTTATTCTTCTTTTCAAACATAAAATAACTATAATCAAATTCATTTGCTACCAATGTCTTAGAACAAAAACTATACAACGCGAAATAAACGATCAGTATAACTGAGTTTGTCAGCGCATTTCAAAACTGCTTGGCGGCGTACGTATTAGAGTGCTGCGCTGACAAACTCAGTTATACTGATCGTTTATTTCGCGTTGTATAGTTTTTGTTCTAAGACATTGGTAGCAAATGAATTTGATTATAGTTATTTTATGTTTGAAAAGAAGAATAAGAAAAACCTTAAAATAAATAATCAGTCGCCGCTGGTAATCGATCTCGGAACTTTGCGTTTGTCAGCGCGTCACTTTATCCCTTACGCCGAAAGCCGTTTTTATGTCCGTTGACATAATCGCTTGAAGAGCAGACTGTTAAAAACTTATTTGACATTGTTTGCTGGAATGCACGTGTTCTTTCAAAATATTTACTGACGCATATCTTCGCTATATATGACTCAATCGCTTTGCAATTTTACCCATTGATTAGTTATAAGGATGTTTAAGTGTACAAGAAAATAAAAACCAAATTTTTTTAAAACAAGTGGTGAAGGATAATCTTGGGCGTGCCGAAGATTTTTGACTCTTTTCGAACCTCTAGGCAACTTTCACTCTGCCAACTGCACCACTGAAATTTCATTTGCTTTAAAAAATCGTTTTATCGCGTGGTAATTATTTTTTTTTTGTTCAAATGAATTAAAATTGTTCTTTCAAAATATTAGGTTCAAGCTATTTTATATTAGAAAAAAATATTTGTAAGGAAGAATAAGAAACAAGTAAGAGTGCTCTAGTCGGGAGTGCCCGACTACGAGATACCCTGAACCCAGTCCTTACAATCATTCGTACTACTCTAAACTCACACATGCTGCAGTACAAGCAGTACAAGCAGTGCCAGCGGTTTAAGCAGTTAGCTTGCTCTTTCGCTGAGCCCCACACAATGGAAAGTTAAATCTAAAATAACTTCTGTGTTTATTGTCCGATCATATTGAAATTTTTGGGGCAAACAATTGTCGATAATATGTGTTACCAAACCAAATTGCAAGGTCGTACCTTCAAAAATGGGTTTTTTAACTTTTGGGGGGTTTGGGGGGTGGTATCCAAAAAGTGAAATATTTGTTACATGTGTATGCTATTCGAGATTATACATGTCAAATTAGGAGCCTCTAGCTCTTATAACTTGTAAGTTATATCCAAAAAACGCTGGTCTGAAATCGAAATGTATCGATAACTTTTGAACGGGACGAGCTATCGATAAATTTTAATAAACTTGATCTGTCCCGGGATTAGGAGAACTTATGTTCCAAATATGAAGTCTCTAGCTCTTGTAGTCTCTGATATCTCGGTGTTCATACAGACGGACAGACGGACAGACAGACGGACATGGCTAGATCGACTCGGCTGTTGATACTGATCAATAATATATATACTTTATATGGTCGGAGATGCTTCCTTATGCCTGTTACATACATTTGCACAAAACCATTATACCCTTTTTACCCATTTTTAATGGGTTCAGGGTATAAAAAATTAAAATAAGTGATCAGTCGCCGCTGGAAAGCGAACCAGGGACCTTGCGGTTGTCAGCGCATCTTTTTACCCTTTACGCCACAAACCGTTTTGATGATCGATGACAAAATCTGTTGAAGAGCAGACTGTTAAAAGCTTACTGGCGATTGACTTTGTTTGCTCATATTTATTCAAAATATTTAATGACGCATATCTTCGATGTTTACGACTCAATCGTTTATCGATTTTACCCATTGATGAGTATAAGGACGTTCACGTTTACAAGGAAATTGAAAGCAATTGCTTTGAAATCATCGGATTTATGGCCAAAACCGACTTAGAATTATATGGCAGCTATAAGATATAGTAGTCCGATCCGGCCGGCTCCGACCAATGTGCTGTAGTCTTTGAATAATAAGTATCTGTGCAAAGTTTCTTTCGCGATAGCTTTGAAAACATCGGATTCATGGCCAAAACCGAGCTCTTAGTTGTATGGCAGCTATAAGATATCGTGGTCCGATCCGGCCGGTTCCGACCACATGTGCTGTCCCTTCGAATAATAGGTGTCGTGTGCAAAGTTTGCATCGCGATAGTTCAAAAACTGGAGGGACTAGTTTGCATACATACAGACAGACAGACAGATAGACAGACAGACAGACAGACGGACAGACGGACATGGCTAGATCAATTTGTTTTGTCATTCTAAGCATACTGGCAGTAACTTTTGGGGGTCTCCGACGCTTCCTTCTATGCAGTTACACACTTCAGCACAAACTGAATATACTATTTTCTGCGAAAAGAGTACAAGCATCGGATTTATGGCCAAAGCCGACTTAGAGTTGTATGTCAGCTATAAGATATAGTGGTCCGATCTGGCCGGGTCCGACCAATGTGCTGTCCCTTTAAAGAATAAGTCTCTGTGCAAAGTTTTATCACGATAGCTTGAAAGCTGAGGGACTAGTTTGCATACATACAGACAGACAGACGGACATGTGGCTAGATCAATTTGTTTTGTCATTCTCAGCTACTGGCAGTAACTTTTGGGGGTCTCCGACGCTTCCTTCTTTGCGTTACAGACTTCAGCACAAAGTAAATATGCTATTTTCTTCGAAAAGAGTATAATTACACTGAAATGTAGCTAGTTTCTTTTGCTTGAAATTATATTTAAATATCTTATCACAATTTAAAGCTGATGAAAGTTTCACTTTAATTGAAATTACTGAATTGCTTTACATGTGATTAACACAGAAGAGCTTAAACTGTTAGAATTTAGTATGTCAGAAGTTAAGATTTGTAAAGAAAAACTGTTATAATTTTCAATCGAATATATTTTGTTGCATTACATAATCGTCATCAATCGATGACCGCTCAAAATATTTTAAGGTTTTAAGATTTGTATACATATTTGCAAACTATTCCAATTAATAACAGATGCAGCGTATTCATAATAATGTATTGACAGACTAATCAAATGTTAGCTTATAGAATATTATATTATACAAAGTTATCGCATTTACAATGTGGTCTTATTTATTAAATGTCATAATTTATGATTAGCCGCTGACATTTAAAAGTATAACAAGTGAGAACGTTGCAGTCGGGCGGAGCCGTTCTAGTGGGGCGTTCTAGTGGGCGTGGCCGGAAAATCCAGGGCGCAAACTTTTGGGCTGGTCAGCCCTAGTTTTAAATCCAAACTTGGGGACTCTAGCTTCAAAATTGTGGGATATATACACGAGTTATCGAATTGTGCATTCATGTATATCGATTTTCGCGATTACGGGGCGGGAGTGGCCGTGGTCGAAATATGGTGATTTTAGCATTTCAAATTAATATTGGAGGTGGGGCTGGTGGGCGTAATAATGGGCGTCGCCGATTAACCAAGGATCCAGCTTTTTCGGATTTGATTACTCTAACTTCAAAATTGTGGGAGATATTCACGTTCAATCGATTTGTGATTTGAGGTGTATCGACATATTATCGATTTGCCAGCCTCCCAGTGGGCGTGGCATAAATGTGGAACAAACTGGATCTGAAGCAGATAGCTATAATCATAACACAAAACACACAGTGGAAAGTGTATAGGATCGTGGGGGGTGGGGTATCTACAAGATATATGTCAATTCAATTTATTTGGTTGAAGATATAATTGATTTATTTAACAATAATATCAGTTGGTTTCGTCTAGACGAGTACACGATAATTGGCTCCCACCTATACTGATCTACTGATTCCACTCAGTTCGCTTTCTTTGAACTGTTGATAATGTGGCTACATATGTATGTACATATATATGTTTGTGCACATGCCTAGGTAATTTCCATGTAACTGTGGATGGGTCTTCCAAAACCCCATTCAGCTCAATGAAGAATGATCTGCAATTGTATTGGCAATCATACGCATATCTATGGACTTTAATCAACAGTCATTGACACAATTACATTGTATAGCATTGTATAGCAAGTTGAATATACTCATACACGCAGCGAAATAGCTTAAGAAATAATCTGTAATGTGTATGTTTTTAAATATTTTAAATTATTGTCTAAAAATCTTTTCTACGAGTTTAGTTTTGACCTAACATTTGCTATCGCAAGTATTAGTTTTCATAGAGATATTCTCGCTTTCAGAATCTCTTTCTTTCAGTGGATGTGTATATGTGCATGCAAGTATAATTAAAAAATGGCGCCAATCGATTAATCTCAATTAAATGGCGAACAAGCTGTCAATTTACTGGCGATAAAGGGAACACGAAACGAAGCCTTCACTTCCTCTTCAATCGCACCACACAAGCTATACCACACACCTAGACGGATGCACACACATGCTCTATCAATGAATCTATGGGATGCGCTTCTAAAAACATCATTAGCTACACCTGTGGTACACGTTGCATCTTACGACCTGAGCGGTGTTGCTTTAAGTGTACAAATATGTGAACTTGAGGAACAAGTGTTTCATTATTTGTTTTCTGACTCCGCGCCTGTAGCTGATAACACTGCCACTTTCTAGAGTGAGAGAAGCACATGGATGGTAACAAAGATAGGTTAAACACAACGACCTAATCAATAGCTCCGCTATCGTCGACGGTTATATCTACGTGGACGTCTATGTTTTTTCTGGAAATGAGTAAACAGCAAAGACTAATTACATACTTGACAGAGCTTGATAAGCTTCATGTGGTATTTGATGGTATTGTGGTATCTATTGGGTTTTTTCTTGTTACTGACGGTTTCGAGTCTTGCTGTGATTTTTCTGCTACTTGCCGAACATGTTATAACACATGTGTAGTTTTTCATGTTATGTCAATAGTGCACCATAGGCATTTATATTCAATGTTGGCGCCTCTGCTTATACTCTTGTATCTTGCACCTATTTAAGGGCATGATCATTCTGTTAATATCCATTATTCAGGATTAATATATTGGTTTGAAAAACATTAAAGAAAATAAGTGGGAAAGGATTATCTTCGGCAAGCCGAAGATTCTATACTCTTTTCGAATCTTTAGGCAATTTTCACTTTGCCAACTGCGCAACTGAAATTTCAAAAGTAACAAGTGGAGAAGGATTATCTTCGGCGTGCCGAAGATTAAACACTCTTTTCGAACCTTTAAGCAATTTTCACTATTTCAGATATGAATGTCGCATACATATACCCCTACATATAAAATAAAATATATAAAGATATTCATGTAAACAGGGACGTTTCACTATCCGCAGCTCGTGGACGCGTCCCTTAGCATTCATAAGTGCTACCGAATTGAACTATAAACAAGTTTCAGTTTTTCCAAAAAGTCAAAACTACATTACATATGTATACTACAATATACATACCAAATTTTGTGCCTGTTGCTCTTATACCTTTCAAGGCCGCTGTCGGAAATTGAATTGTCATACAACTTAATCTGAACATACGAGAGCTTATATTCAGAATTTGAGATCCATATTTTTTTTCGCGTGGCATTGGTTTTGCCAATGAATTTAAATTTGTCTTTTGAATTATTATATTAAAGCTACTTTATGTACGAAAAAAAAAATTTGAAATAATTTAGGAAATTGAAAATAAATGAATTTGATTACAGCTATTATATATTTGAAAAGAAGAATAAGAAACAAGTGAGAACGTTGCAGTCGGGCGGAGCCGACTGCGTAATACTCTGATACCATTTTAAGAACAGCTGAAAGCAAGTGAACAGAACATTTTTGCTGGTGTTTGGGTGACCCGAAATCGGCCTTCCAAGTTTTTGGGGACTGGAGGGGCGTGGTCGATCTTAAGAGGGGGTGACCAAAAGTCTATTTTCCAAATTTGGTGATTTTAGCTTTAAAACTGTGGAAGATATACATTTTCGCGATTTTTGGGGGCGGGAGGGGGCGTGGCCCCAAATTTTTTCCGATCTTTAGAGGGGGTGACAAGAAATCTATCTTATAAATTTGGTGACTCTAGCTCTAAAACTGTGGACGATATACATTTTCGCGATTTTTGGGGGCGGGAGGGGGCGTGGCCCCAAATTTTTTTGACGATCTTTGGGGGGCTGACAATAAGTCTATCCTCCAATTTTGGTGACTCTAGCTCTAAAACCGTGGAAGATATACATTTTCGCGATTTTTGGGGGCGGACGGGGGCGTGGCCCCAAAATTTTTTGTCCGATCTTTAGAGGACTTGGCCAGAAGTCTACCATTAAAGTTTGGTGGCCCTAGCTCTTAAAATGTGCGAGATATAGGCTTCCGTGTTTCGTGGGGGCGGGGTGGCTGGGGGGCGTTTTAGTGGGCGTGGCCGGAAAATCCAGGACGCAATCTTTTGGGCTGGTCAGCCCTAATCTAAATTCCAAATTTTGGGACTCTAGCTTCAAAATTGCGGGAAATATACACATGTTATCGAATTGTGCATTCATGTTATCGATTTTCGCGATTACGGGGGCGGGAGTGGGCGTGGTCGAAATTTTGTTTCTGTAATCTGTAGAGGACGTCACCAGTAATATATATTCCAAATATGGTGACTTTAGCTCTAAAACTGCGGGAGATATAGGCATTTCAAATTAATTTTGGAGGGGGGGATGGTGGGCGTAATAATGGGCGTGGCCGATTAACCTAGGATCCAATTTTTCGGGAGGTCACCAGCAATATACCTACCAAATTTGATTACTCTAGCTTCAAAATTGTGGGAGTTATTCACGTTTAATCGATTTGTGATTTGAGGTGTATCGACATGTTATCGATTTGCCAGCCTCCCAGTGGGCGTGGCATAAATTTGGAATAAACTTGATCTGAAGCAGATAGCTATAATCATAACGCAAAAGATTTCAAGAGTCTATCTAATATCGTTTCGGAAATACGTGCGTTCATCCAGACAGACAGACGGACAGACGGACGGCCTGACGGACATTCGACAAAACCAATATACTATGAGTACCTTCGGTATCAGAGTATAAAAATGAAAATAAATGACCAGTCGCCGTTGGTCTTGAACCCAGGACCTTTCGTTCGCCAGTTCGCAACTTTACCCCTTACGCCACAAGCCTTTTTGATGATCGCTGACAAAATCCCTTGTAGAGCAGACTGTCAAAAGCTTTCTTGTTTTTCTTTTTACTGCTTACACCAAGCAGTTTTAAAAATCGCTGACAAACTCAATTTATACTGAGCTTTTGTTTTTTCGCGTGGCATTGTTTTTGTTCTAAGCCATTGAAAGCAAATGAATTTGATTACAGTTATTATATATTTGAAAAGAAGAATAAGAAAAAATGAAAATAAATGACCAGTCGCCGCTGGTCTTGAACCCAGGACCTTTCGCTCAACAGTTCGCAACTTTACCCCTTACGCCACAAGCCGTTTTGATGATCGCTGACAAAATTGCTTGAAGAGCCGACTGTTACAAATTTCCTTGTTTTGCTTTCCTGCAACCTGCTACTCGCGTTTGTCAGCATTTGTTTTTTCGCGTGGCATTGTTTTTGTTCTAAGCTATTGGAAGCTAATTAATTTGATTACAGTTATATATTTGGAAGGAAGAAAAAGAAAAAAGTATTAAATTAATAATCAGTCGCCGCCGAGGCTCGAACTTGCGAAACTTGCGTTCGTTAGCACCGCTCTTTACGCCTTACGCCACAAACCGTTTTGATGATCGATGACAAAATACCTTGAAGAGCAGACTATCAAAAGCTTTCTTGCGCTTGACTTTGTTTGCTCATATGCACCTGTTTTTTCAAAATATTTAATGACGCATATCTTCGCTGTTTATGACTCAATCGATTTGCGATTTTACCCATTGATGAGTTATAAGGATGTTCAAGTGTACAAGGAAATTTAAGGCAATTGCTTTGAAAACATCGGATTTATGGCCAAAACCGACTTTGAAGTGTATGGCAGCTATAGATATAGTGGTCCGATCCGCCGGCCTGACCAATGTGCTGTCCCTGAATAATAAGTTCAGAAAAGTTGCATCGCGATAGCTCAAAACGGAGGGACAGTTTGCATACATACAGACAGATAGACAGACAGACAGACGGACATGGCTAGATCAATTTGTTTTGTTTTTCTAAGCATACTGGCAGTAACTTTGGGGTTCTCGATTCTTCCTTCTGTGGTTCAAACTTCAGGACCAACTTAATATACTATTTTCTTCCGAAAGAGTATAAAAAAACGTTTTATACATGTCATTTTTTTGCTCTAAGAATTGGTATCATATGAATTGAAATTTTTCTTTCAAAATATTGAATTCCAAGCATATATATATATATATATATATTGAAAAAATATTTGAACAAAATAAAAGCAATAAGCCATGGATGGGATGTGAACCGTGCTCTCCCGTTTGTCAGCCCAGCACTCTAATACTTACGCCACCAAGCAGTTTTGAATGCTTTGACAAACTCCAATTATACTTATTGTTTTTTTCGTTGTAGTTTTTATATCTCTGAACCCATTAAAAATGGGTAAAAAGGGTATTATGGTTTTTGATCAGTATCAACAGCTCGAGTCGATCTAGCCATGTCCGTCTGTCTGTCCGTCTGACCGTCTGTCCGTCTGTCCGTCCGTCTGTCTGTATGAACACACGGATATCAGAGACTACTAGAGCTAGATCGACTCTTGCTCGTCTTAATAATACCCTTTCTGCCCATTTTTAATGGGTTCAGAGTAGTAAAACGTACAACTTTTAATAAGTAGTGGTGGACGCATTTCAATACTGCTGGCGTGCGGCAAGTAACAATTTATACAGGCTGACATACGAGAGCCCGGTTAGGCTCCATCCGCGGCTTTTCACTCTTGTCCTAACTGCTCTCTCTGATATATATATCATATAGCTGTACATAGACTCGAATTCTGTACGCAGATAATTTCGAATTCATATGATACTCAATTCTTCGAGCGAAAAATGACGCGCGATAAAACACTTTTTATTTTCCGATGATTGGTCCTGAAGTTTGTAACGCATAGAAGGAAGCGTCTGAGACCCCCAAAAGTTACTGCCAGTATGCTTAGAAAAACAAAACAAATTGATCTAGCCATTTCCGTCTGTCTGTCTGTCTGTCTGTCTGTATGTATGCAAACTAGTCCCTCAGTTTTTGAGCTATCGCGATGCAACTTTGCACAGACACTTATTATTCAAGGGGACAGCACATTGGTCGGAGCCGGCCGGATCGGACCACTATATCTTATAGCTGCCATACACCTCAAAGTCGGTTTTGGCCATAAATCCGATGTTTTCAAAGCAATTGCCTTAAATTTCCTTGTACACTTGAACATCCTTATAACTCATCAATGGGTAAAATCGCAAATCGATTGAGTCATAAACAGCGAAAATATGCGTCATTAAATATTTTGAAAAAACAGGTGCATATGAGCAAACAAAGTCAAGCGCAAGAAAGCTTTTGATAGTCTGCTCTTCAAGGTATTTTGTCATCGATCATCAAAACGGTTTGTGGCGTAAGGCGTAAAGAGCGGCGCTAACGAACGCAAGTATCGAAAGTTCGAGCCTCGGCGGCGACTGATTATTAATTTAATACTTTTTTCTTTTTCTTCCTTCCAAATATATAACTGTAATCAAATTAATTAGCTTCCAATAGCTTAGAACAAAAACAATGCCACGCGAAAAAACAAATGCTGACAAACGCGAGTAGCAGGTTGCAGGAAAGCAAAACAAGGAAATTTGTAACAGTCGGCTCTTCAAGCAATTTTGTCAGCGATCATCAAAACGGCTTGTGGCGTAAGGGGTAAAGTTGCGAACTGTTGAGCGAAAGGTCCTGGGTTCAAGACCAGCGGCGACTGGTCATTTATTTTCATTTTTTCTTATTCTTCTTTTCAAATATATAATAACTGTAATCAAATTCATTTGCTTTCAATGGCTTAGAACAAAAACAATGCCACGCGAAAAAACAAAAGCTCAGTATAAATTGAGTTTGTCAGCGATTTTTAAAACTGCTTGGTGTAAGCAGTAAAAAGAAAAACAAGAAAGCTTTTGACAGTCTGCTCTACAAGGGATTTTGTCAGCGATCATCAAAAAGGCTTGTGGCGTAAGGGGTAAAGTTGCGAACTGGCGAACGAAAGGTCCTGGGTTCAAGACCAGCGGCGACTGGTCATTTATTTTCATTTTTTCTTATTCTTCTTTTCAAATATATAATAGCTGTAATCAAATTCATTTATTTTCAATTTCCTAAATTATTTCAAAATTTTTTTTTTCGTACATAAAGTAGCTTTAATATAATAATTCAAAAGAAAAATTTAAATTCTTTGGCAAAACCAATGCCACGCGAAAAAAAATATGGATCTAAAATTCTGAATATAAGCTCTCGTATGTTCAGATTAAGTTGTATGACAATTCAATTTCCGACAGCGGCCTTGAAAGGTATAAGAGCAACAGGCACAAAATTTGGTATGTATATTGTAGTATACATATGTAATGTAGTTTTGACTTTTTGGAAAAACTGAAACTTGTTTATTGTTCAATTCGGTAGCACTTATGAATGCTAAGGGACGCGTCCACGAGCTGCGGATAGTGAAACGTCCCTGTTTACATGAATACCTTTATATATTTTATTTTATATGTAGTGTAGGGGTATATGTATGCGACATTCATATCTGAAATAGTGAAAATTGCTTAAAGGTTCGAAAAGAGTATTTAATCTTCGGCACGCCGAAGATAATCCTTCTCCACTTGTTTTTATACTCTGATACCGAAGGTACTCATAGTATATTGGTTTTGTCGAATGTCCGTCAGGCCGTCCGTCTGTCCGTCTGTCCGTCTGTCCGTCTGTCTGTCTGGATGAACGCACGTATTTCCGAAACGATATTAGATAGACTCTTGAAATCTTTTGCGTTATGATTATAGCTATCTGCTTCAGATCAAGTTTATTCCAAATTTATGCCACGCCCACTGGGAGGCTGGCAAATCGATAACATGTCGATACACCTCAAATCACAAATCGATTAAACGTGAATAACTCCCACAATTTTGAAGCTAGAGTAATAAAATTTGGTAGGTATATTGCTGGTGACCTCCCGAAAAAATTGGATCCTAGGTTAATCGGCCACGCCCATTATTACGCCCACCATCCCCCCCTCCAAAATTAATTTGAAATGCTTATATCTCCCGCAGTTTTAGAGCTAAAGTCACCATATTTGGAATATATATTACTGGTGACGTCCTCTACAGATTACAGAAACAAAATTTCGACCACGCTCACTCCCGCCCCCGTAATCGCGAAAATCGATAACATGAATGCACAATTCGATAACATGTGTATATTTCCCGCAATTTTGAAGCTAGAGTCCCAAAATTTGGAATTTAGATTAGGGCTGACCAGCCCAAAAGATTGCGTCCTGGATTTTCCGGCCACGCCCACTAAAACGCCCCCCAGCCACCCCGCCCCCACGAAACACGGAAGCCTATATCTCGCACATTTTAAGAGCTAGGGCCACCAAACTTTAATGGTAGACTTCTGGCCAAGTCCTCTAAAGATCGGACAAAAAATTTTGGGGCCACGCCCCCGCCCGCCCCCCAAAAATCGCGAAAATGTATATCTTCCACGGTTTTAGAGCTAGAGTCACCAAAATTGGAGGATAGACTTATTGTCAGCCCCCCCAAAGATCGTCAAAAAAATTTGGGGCCACGCCCCCTCCCGCCCCCAAAAATCGCGAAAATGTATATCATCCACAGTTTTAGAGCTAGAGTCACCAAATTTATAAGATAGATTTCTTGTCACCCCCTCTAAAGATCGGAAAAAATTTGGGGCCACGCCCCCTCCCGCCCCCAAAAATCGCGAAAATGTATATCTTCCACAGTTTTAAAGCTAAAATCACCAAATTTGGAAAATAGACTTCTGGTCACCCCCTCTTAAGATCGACCACGCCCCTCCAGTCCCCAAAAACTTGGAAGGCCGATTTCGGGTCACCCAAACACCAGCAAAAATGTTCTGTTCACTTGCTTTCAGCTGTTCTTAAAATGGTATCAGAGTATTACGCAGTCGGCTCCGCCCGACTGCAACGTTCTCACTTGTTTCTTATTCTTCTTTTCAAATATATAATAGCTGTAATCAAATTCATTTATTTTCAATTTCCTAAATTATTTCAAATTTTTTTTTTCGTACATAAAGTAGCTTTAATATAATAATTCAAAAGACAAATTTAAATTCATTGGCAAAACCAATGCCACGCGAAAAAAAATATGGATCTCAAATTCTGAATATAAGCTCTCGTATGTTCAGATTAAGTTGTATGACAATTCAATTTCCGACAGCGGCCTTGAAAGGTATAAGAGCAACAGGCACAAAATTTGGTATGTATATTGTAGTATACATATGTAATGTAGTTTTGACTTTTTGGAAAAACTGAAACTTGTTTATAGTTCAATTCGGTAGCACTTATGAATGCTAAGGGACGCGTCCACGAGCTGCGGATAGTGAAACGTCCCTGTTTACATGAATATCTTTATATATTTTATTTTATATGTAGGGGTATATGTATGCGACATTCATATCTGAAATAGTGAAAATTGCTTAAAGGTTCGAAAAGAGTGTTTAATCTTCGGCACGCCGAAGATAATCCTTCTCCACTTGTTACTTTTGAAATTTCAGTTGCGCAGTTGGCAAAGTGAAAATTGCCTAAAGATTCGAAAAGAGTATAGAATCTTCGGCTTGCCGAAGATAATCCTTTCCCACTTATTTTCTTTAATGTTTTTCAAACCAATATATTAATCCTGAATAATGGATATTAACAGAATGATCATGCCCTTAAATAGGTGCAAGATACAAGAGTATAAGCAGAGGCGCCAACATTGAATATAAATGCCTATGGTGCACTATTGACATAACATGAAAAACTACACATGTGTTATAACATGTTCGGCAAGTAGCAGAAAAATCACAGCAAGACTCGAAACCGTCAGTAACAAGAAAAAACCCAATAGATACCACAATACCATCAAATACCACATGAAGCTTATCAAGCTCTGTCAAGTATGTAATTAGTCTTTGCTGTTTACTCATTTCCAGAAAAAACATAGACGTCCACGTAGATATAACCGTCGACGATAGCGGAGCTATTGATTAGGTCGTTGTGTTTAACCTATCTTTGTTACCATCCATGTGCTTCTCTCACTCTAGAAAGTGGCAGTGTTATCAGCTACAGGCGCGGAGTCAGAAAACAAATAATGAAACACTTGTTCCTCAAGTTCACATATTTGTACACTTAAAGCAACACCGCTCAGGTCGTAAGATGCAACGTGTACCACAGGTGTAGCTAATGATGTTTTTAGAAGCGCATCCCATAGATTCATTGATAGAGCATGTGTGTGCATCCGTCTAGGTGTGTGGTATAGCTTGTGTGGTGCGATTGAAGAGGAAGTGAAGGCTTCGTTTCGTGTTCCCTTTATCGCCAGTAAATTGACAGCTTGTTCGCCATTTAATTGAGATTAATCGATTGGCGCCATTTTTTAATTATACTTGCATGCACATATACACATCCACTGAAAGAAAGAGATTCTGAAAGCGAGAATATCTCTATGAAAACTAATACTTGCGATAGCAAATGTTAGGTCAAAACTAAACTCGTAGAAAAGATTTTTAGACAATAATTTAAAATATTTAAAAACATACACATTACAGATTATTTCTTAAGCTATTTCGCTGCGTGTATGAGTATATTCAACTTGCTATACAATGCTATACAATGTAATTGTGTCAATGACTGTTGATTAAAGTCCATAGATATGCGTATGATTGCCAATACAATTGCAGATCATTCTTCATTGAGCTGAATGGGGTTTTGGAAGACCCATCCACAGTTACATGGAAATTACCTAGGCATGTGCACAAACATATATATGTACATACATATGTAGCCACATTATCAACAGTTCAAAGAAAGCGAACTGAGTGGAATCAGTAGATCAGTATAGGTGGGAGCCAATTATCGTGTACTCGTCTAGACGAAACCAACTGATATTATTGTTAAATAAATCAATTATATCTTCAACCAAATAAATTGAATTGACATATATCTTGTAGATACCCCACCCCCCACGATCCTATACACTTTCCACTGTGTGTTTTGTGTTATGATTATAGCTATCTGCTTCAGATCCAGTTTGTTCCACATTTATGCCACGCCCACTGGGAGGCTGGCAAATCGATAATATGTCGATACACCTCAAATCACAAATCGATTGAACGTGAATATCTCCCACAATTTTGAAGTTAGAGTAATCAAATCCGAAAAAGCTGGATCCTTGGTTAATCGGCGACGCCCATTATTACGCCCACCAGCCCCACCTCCAATATTAATTTGAAATGCTAAAATCACCATATTTCGACCACGGCCACTCCCGCCCCGTAATCGCGAAAATCGATATACATGAATGCACAATTCGATAACTCGTGTATATATCCCACAATTTTGAAGCTAGAGTCCCCAAGTTTGGATTTAAAACTAGGGCTGACCAGCCCAAAAGATTGCGCCCTGGATTTTCCGGCCACGCCCACTAGAACGCCCCACTAGAACGGCTCCGCCCGACTGCAACGTTCTCACTTGTTATACTTTTAAATGTCAGCGGCTAATCATAAATTATGACATTTAATAAATAAGACCACATTGTAAATGCGATAACTTTGTATAATATAATATTCTATAAGCTAACATTTGATTAGTCTGTCAATACATTATTATGAATACGCTGCATCTGTTATTAATTGGAATAGTTTGCAAATATGTATACAAATCTTAAAACCTTAAAATATTTTGAGCGGTCATCGATTGATGACGATTATGTAATGCAACAAAATATATTCGATTGAAAATTATAACAGTTTTTCTTTACAAATCTTAACTTCTGACATACTAAATTCTAACAGTTTAAGCTCTTCTGTGTTAATCACATGTAAAGCAATTCAGTAATTTCAATTAAAGTGAAACTTTCATCAGCTTTAAATTGTGATAAGATATTTAAATATAATTTCAAGCAAAAGAAACTAGCTACATTTCAGTGTAATTATACTCTTTTCGAAGAAAATAGCATATTTACTTTGTGCTGAAGTCTGTAACGCAAAGAAGGAAGCGTCGGAGACCCCCAAAAGTTACTGCCAGTAGCTGAGAATGACAAAACAAATTGATCTAGCCACATGTCCGTCTGTCTGTCTGTATGTATGCAAACTAGTCCCTCAGCTTTCAAGCTATCGTGATAAAACTTTGCACAGAGACTTATTCTTTAAAGGGACAGCACATTGGTCGGACCCGGCCAGATCGGACCACTATATCTTATAGCTGACATACAACTCTAAGTCGGCTTTGGCCATAAATCCGATGCTTGTACTCTTTTCGAAGAAAATAGTATATTCAGTTTATGCTGAAGTTTGTACTGCATAGAGGGAAGCGTCTGAGACCCCAAAAGTTATTGCTAGTATGCTTAGAATGACAAAACAAATTGATCTAGCCATGTAAATCTGTCCGTCTGTCTGTCTGTCTGTATGTATGTATGCAAACTAGTCCCTCAGTTTTTGAGCTGTCGCGATGCAACTTCGCACAGACACCTATTATTCGAAGGGACAGCACTGTGGTTGGAGCCGGCCGGATCGTACCACGATATCTTATAGCTGCCATACAACTAAAAGTCGGTTTTGGCCATAAATCCGATGTTTTCAAAGCTATCGCGAAAAAAACTTTGCACAGATACTTATTATTCAAAGAAACAGTACATTGGTCGGAGCCGACCGGATCGGACTACTATATCTTATAGCTGCCATATAATTCTAAGTCGGTTTTGGCCATAAATCCGATGATTTCAAAGCAATTGCTTTCAATTTCCTTGTAAACGTGAACGTCCTTATACTCATCAATGGGTAAAATCGATAAACGATTGAGTCGTAAACATCGAAGATATGCGTCATTAAATATTTTGAATAAATATGAGCAAACAAAGTCAATCGCCAGTAAGCTTTTAACAGTCTGCTCTTCAACAGATTTTGTCATCGATCATCAAAACGGTTTGTGGCGTAAAGGGTAAAAAGATGCGCTGACAACCGCAAGGTCCCTGGTTCGCTTTCCAGCGGCGACTGATCACTTATTTTAATTTTTTATACCC
>JAWNLL010000509.1:0-47861 GCA_035042425.1 Drosophila flavopinicola
TTTTATAAACATTAACATTGCCCACCAGCTTGCAAAGCGAATTCAACCACTTTTGATTAAGTGCTGCTTATCTCTTTCCTGGAAAGGCAGAGCATTTGCTGTCGAATACAGAGATGCCCGGTCCGGAATGCGTCCTATTCGGGCTGGTGTACCTCAGGGTAGTATTCTTGGACCAATACTATACACTGTATTTACGGCGGATCTTCCCATCCTCAATACACGCGGATCATTGACGGCAACATATGCTGACGACACAGCTTTCCTAGCTTCTAGCAGTTACTCAACGACTGCCTCCAGACGTGTCCAAGGATTCCTAGATGAGTTCGAGTGCTGGGCCTCGCGATGGAATATAGAGCCGAATATTGAAAAAACCCAACACGCCACGTTTGCACTCCGGCCTGGTCGCTCACGTCGGCTTTATCTAGATGGTAAGAGAATCGCGCACACTGATAACATCACTTATTTGGGAGTGACCCTGGACAGGCGCCTCACATGGAGCAGCCATATTAAAAAAGCATGTGGAACAGTGAACAAAAAACTGGGGAAATTGGACTGGCTTCTCAGACCAGGGAGTGGTCTTTCCCTAAGAGCCAAAGTACGGTTATTTAAGACCATTATACTGCCAACGTTAAATTGGGGTATCACTTGCTGGGGGACTGCATGTGACACTACCCTAAGAAGAGTTCAAGCTACAATAACAAAGTCTTTGCGCCGCATGACCAATATTCAGTGGCATCATTACGTCAAAAATGAGACTATCCTCAACGACCTTCAAATACCAACGGTGTGTGAGGCCATAAGTAAAAGCTCCAACCGGTATCGCGCACGTTTGTTAGACCACTCTAACCGCCTGGCTAGACAACTCGCAAGACCGGCGAGACATAGGCGTCTAAAGCGCAAGCACCCGTCGGACCTCTGGATCCTTGGCCGGTCGCGGAACGGCCGGCTTCTTTAGAAAATTATAGCAATATATATTATAGCATACCCGTGCTGACAACAGCGTCATCTCCCCACTGAGATGGGTTTTTAAAGTTCAAAGTTATACCGGCCTGGAAATAGGGTAAACACCCTATGTAGCTTGCCAAATAAAAATAAAAAAAAAAAAAAACTTTTATAAGGCGCAGTTGCGGCTTATAAACATAAACTCATCAGCTTAAGATTTAAAGTAAACACATCTATATACATCAAATTTAGTTCTAATTTGGATATTGAATAAAGCGGACGCGTTTCGTTCCTACAAAAAAACAAAATAAATTTTTTCCAATGGAATTTTTAGTGATTGGCGGGTGAAACAAAGTGCCGTTTTTCAATATAAAAGGAGATTAGGTCTCCGACTCAACCAAAAGAACTCAATCAAAGTAAACATATAAAAGAAAAGTTTCAAAACCAAGCATTAAATATTTCCTACAATTGGAAATAAAGTGTGCCTCTTCCAAAAGAAACATATAAAAGAAAAGTTTCAAAACCTTAAATAACTTACAAGTGAATTTAAAATTTTTTTTCCTAATAATCGGAAATAATATATTGTGCTTTTCCCAAAAGTGACAAATCAAAGAAAACGTCACAGAACCAGAAATAATTTAAAAGTGTATTTAAAATATCCAAAAAACAAACATATAAACAGTGTATTAAAACAATTCATACGTGACAAATTTAAAAAAAAAAATATCGAAGAACTTAAAAAAACAAGTGGGAAAGATTTTTTTTTTTTTTTTTTTTTTTTTTTTTTTTTCTTTTCGAACCTTTAGACAATTTTCATTCAGCCAACTGCAGCACCTTCACATGCTGTAATAATTCATTTTATCGCGTGGCATTTATTTATTTTTTTCTAAGAATATTAAATTTTTTTCCAGTTGTATAGCAGCTACAAGATATAGTGGTCCGATCCGGCCGGCTCAGATCAATGTGCTGATATTTTGAATAATAAGTATCTGTGCAAAGTTTCATCGCGATAGCTTTGAAAACATGGGATATATGGCCGAAATCGACTTCGAGTTGCATGGTAGCTATAAGATATAGTCATCCTATCCGGCCGGCTCCGATCAATGTTATGTGTGTTTGAATAATAAGCACCTATGCAAAGTTTCATTGCGATAGCTTTGAAAACATGGGATTTATGGCCAAATCGGACTTCCAGTTGTATGCCAGCTATAAGATATAGTGGTCCGATCTGGCCGGTTCCAACCAATGTGCTGTTCTTTGAATAGTAAGTCTCTGTTCAAAGTCTTATCACGATAGCTCAAAAACTGAGGGACTAGTTTGCATATATACAGACAGACAGACATGGCTAGATCAATATGCGGTACAAACTTCAGCACAAACTTAATATACTATTTTCTTCGAAAAGAGTATAAATATATATTCAAAAATCAACTATAAATCAACAATACAACAATTTGAAGACCCCGACTACGTCACATAAAACCAGTAACTTGAAGGAAGGAAGGAAGACCCCGACTACGTCCCACAGATGTTTACGTGAGCTTCCATAAAAATATATGTTTTTTTTAAAAAAAAAATTTTATATACATAAAATTTTTATATATAAATATATACTATTATAGTTTATTTTTACAAATAAGAACACATTCAAAAAAATCGTAAGAATTGTAAACAATTGAAAAAGAAAAAAACTGGATAACTTAATAGAAAACTTCCAAAGATGCAAAAAATGGCTAATAGTAACCTTACCATGGCAGATTTGGTGGCGCAATTAATTGCCAACCAAACAAAAGATCTTCAGCAGCAAATCTCTGAATTAAAATCACAATTCACACTAAAAAGTAACGAACAGGAATTTAAGGCTATAGAAATCAATGACCTCATCCGATGTGACGAGTCATTTGATGTTATAAAGTCAATCCCTGAGTTCTCAGGTAATTTCAATTCATATGTTAGTTGGCGAGAAGCAGCTTGCTGTGCCATGAAAAAGTACAAGGAAGGTAGCAGGAAATATGTAGGAGCCTTGACCATTTTAAGAAACAAAATAACTAACAAAGCAAATGATACCTTGACCAATCATGGTACTGTACTCAACTTCGAGGCTATCTTGTCTAGATTGGATTTCGCTTATAGTGATAGACGACCAATTTATATTATAGAACAAGAGCTTAGCATTTTAAGGCAAGGCAATTTGTCCGTTCTTGAATATTATAACCTTGTCAATAAGAAATTGTCTCTCCTTATTAATAAAACAATTATGACATATGTCGATAAAGCCAGTATAATTTCCGAACAGCGTTTTCTATTAATAATGGAAAATATGAATTTCTTCGCTTGCCATTTGGTCTTGCAAAAGCACCAAGTATATTCCAAAGAGCAATGGATAATATATTGCGCGAAAAAATTGGGAAAACTTGTCACATTTATAGTGATGACATAATAGTTTTGTCAGAAACCCCAGAACAACATTTTGATGATTCATTAAAACTGATCCCAAAATAATAGAAGCTATTTTGAAATACCCTCCTCCCAATAATTTAAGGGAATTACGAGGTTACCTTGGTTTAACCGGCTATTAGAGAAAATTTTTAAAAAATGACGCAACCATAGCAAAACCACTTACTAAATTGTTACAAGGACATAACGGTATGGTTTCAAAACATATGTCTAAAAAAAACAGAAGTATCTTTAGACGAAGAAGCTTTCGCGGCTTTTGAAAACCTAAAATCACATTTAATTGCAAAAGTTGAGTTAACCCAGCCAGAATACTCAAAAAAGTTTTTTCTCACTACAGACGCTTCCGATATCGCCATAGGTGCCGTCCTTTCACAAGAAAACAAACCAATTACTTTTATTTCAAAAGCTTCAAATAAAACAGAAAGACATTACGCCACAAATGAAAGAGAGTTATATGCCATAGTATGGGCTCTAAAATATCTTAGGAATTACCTATATGGCGTTATAAATTTGGAAATTCAAACAGATCATCAACCACTTTCATTTGCAGTTTCCGCACGAAATCCTATTTCAAAAATGAAAAGATGGCATGGTTTTATAGAAAAATGTTCCCCTAAAATATTTTATAAGCCAGGATCAACTAATGTCGTTGCTGACGCCTTATCAAGGGTAGTAATTAATCACATCTCAAATGAAGATAATCACATGACCGAAGAAGAACCTATGTCCGAAGAAGAACCTTTGTCCGATAACGAAACTATTCATTCTGCCAATAGTAGCTATGAAAAAGTACTTGAAGAAACTAATATGCCATTGAACCAATTTAAACAACAATTACTTATTTCAAAAAATAGACTTACAATTCATGAAAAATACGAAGTATTTAACAAAACAAGACATATTATAGAATATGATACAGTAAATAACCTAATTAATGTACTTAAAGAATTTCTTCAGCCAAATTTAACTACAGGTATTCATTGCAGTCTCGAAGACTTATATGAAATTCAAAATTCATTAAAAAATACCTTCACCAACAAATTTTTATTCACAAGAAAATTTGTTCAAGACATTGAAAACAAAAACGACCAGGAAATCATCATAGAAGAAACACACGCTCGTGCCCATAGAGGGTTTGACGAAAATCTTAAGCAAATCCTTAAATACTATTATTGGCCAACATTATATAAAAATCTTAAACAGCACACACGCAATTGTGAAATTTGTAACAAAAATAAATATAATAGAAACCCGAAGCAAATACCTATTTCCAAAGCACCCATTCCAGAAAGAGAAGGCGAACAATTACATATTGATATTTTTTATGCACAAAAATTAACATTCATAACTTGTGTAGACGCATATTCTAAGTAAGTAAAGGAAATTGCTAACAAATCAGATATGGCAAATAAAGTATTAGAATTAATCCAAACTTTTCCTTTTGTTAAATCCATAATGATGGATAACGAACCTAGTTTTTCATCAGCCCAATTCAGATCATCAATGTCTCGTTCAGGTATCACTATTTATTATGCTGATCCCAGACACAGTTTAAGTAACGGTCAGGTTGAAAGAGTTCATTCAACACTAATTGAAATTTCACGTTGTATTCAAGAAGAATTTAATATAATGGATCATTCCGAGCTTATATATATCGAGCAGTTAAAGAATATAATAACACAATTCAATCAACAACTCAACAAAAACCAAGCGACATATTATTTAATAAAATAAACCACCCAAACTTATCAAATAAATTAGAATCAGCTCAAACAAAAATTTTAGAATATCACAACGAAAAGAAATCACCTAAGAACTACCAAGTGGGAGAAATCATTTATGAAAAAACACATGGTGAACGAAACAAACTACAGCCTAGATACAAAGATCTAGGAAATAAAGTAAAAATATTCAATAGAGATCGTTCGGTTTACTTGTTTTACTGCCGTTTAGCGGTTCTGATATAATCAATTACTCAAAGGATGACTATGTCTTACTTGAGGATACAGATAATCTTTTATTATAAGAAACATATGGAGAAGTTTTTCACGTTACTAATCTAAGTTTTTATGATATTTTTGAAAAAGAGTTACATTTTTTTAAGAACAAAAATAATGCCATTGATTTGGAAGCAACCATGGAATTAAATTTAATAAAAACAATTCTTTCACAACTTACACCACCTAAACGCAGTATCAATGAATTAGGTACCATTTTTAAATAGATCACAGGAACACCAGATCATGATGACAAACTAAAATCAATGAACTTGTTAAAAATAATAATAAACAAAATCAAATTAATCCCGCAATTTTCAAAGAAGTTACTAAAATTACAAATCTTTTAAAATATATTAAGTTTAATCAGGAATTATTATTGAAAAAAAATCGACTTAAACTATTATCACTTGATCTACAAAATCTGCTGGATACTATCACATTCTCAAAAGCCACAATATTAAACCCAAAAATTTTAAATAATTTTTTGGATGTTTCCTCTTTTTCAATTGTTTCATTTCAAGGTTTAATCATAGTTTTTATCAAATATCCAACTACTAATTATAATTGTAAATTATATCACGCTAAAGCCATATCCCAGACAGACGGAGAATTATTTGTTAATGATAAAGTTGCTAAATGAAATAATACATTTTATCTCATCGAAAATTTTATAAGAAAAATATATAATAGTTTTGCCCGTTTTAAAATTTGATCCAAATTGTTTTGTAAATCTCCTTAATAAACAGTTTACAAGCTGTCTAAAAATATCTGAAAAAAAACAAACCAATGGAAATTATAACAGACGGCGCTAATTTAGTGTCAGGCACAAACTGTTTTAATGAAACTTGGCTTACAGGCACTTATCTCGTTACTGTTAAAACAATTGTAACTATAAATAACATTACCTAAATTAATGAAAATGAAAAAATCCTAAACTATGTAAAACACAATAAATTCACAAACTACATAATTTATAAATATCAACTTACTAATAACACTGAATTGCAATTACAAAATACAAATATTTTATCAAAAATTTTTATTAAGCTAGAAAGTAATCATTTAAAAATCACATTTATTTTACTCATAATATTTTGTATTTTTATTATGTTAAAGCTTCTAAAATATTGCCTAGAAATCAATTTAAATCCCTTCAATTTGCTAAAATCAAATAATCAAAATCGTTATAACACTCAAACCCCAGAGCTAGAGCTTGACATATTAAATAAATTAAATGAACAAATTGAATTCCTAACTAGAAACCATTAAGAATCGGGGACGATCCTTTTTAAGAAAGGGAGTAGTTATCACCCAGCTTGCAATGCAATTCTTATTGCAATCATAAACAATATCCTGATTTGATTCACACTAGAGCGCCTAGCTTGCAAAGTAATTCTTATTGTGATATTAAATAATATTCACTCTTAGACTGCTTTCAACATTTTCCATTACTATTTTCAACTGATGCGCAATTGCAGCTTTTATAAACATAAACATTGCCCACCAGCTTGCAAAGCGAATTCAACCACTTTTGATTAAGGCGCAGTTGCGGCTCTTATAAACATAAACTCAACAGCTCAAGAGTTAAAGTAAACATATTCTCACAGTATTGAACTCCAGAAGAAGCTTTGACATCTTTAGCTGACTTGCAGCATAAGATCACGAATGTAATCTAGTTCTAATTTGGATATTGAATAAAGCGGACGCGTTGCGTTCTTACAAAACACAAAATAAATTTTTTTTTCCAATTGATATTCCTCAATTGGTTAATTTACATACATACGAAATTCCAATGAGAATAACAATTTTAGTGTACCTTCCAGAACTGTTGACTTTTCGGCGATCGCCGTTGTAGCTGATAGGCTTTGTTCCATATTTTTAGTGGAATTCCGGGTTCTTTTCTACTTCTCCAGTTTGACACAGATGCTTTCAGAAATGGTTTGTTTGTTCTAACTAGATTTCACAATGCTTACTGCCAACAATCAGCCGCGACCTACAAGTTGATTATAAAATGCTTTACTTTATTTGAAATTCCGGAAAAACTCGACACATTTGTTTAACGCAATGACGTTTCTGACAGTAAAAATTTGTGGTTGGTGCTCGTTGTTGTCAACCAAGCGAACACCGCAGAGACAACGATCGTTTGACCGAGTGAGTTATGTATGTGTTAGTGCAACGAGTGATGTTGAATTGAATCAGACTGTTAACGCGACACCCTCAAGCACCATAAATTTCAACAGAGTTATAAAAACTAAGGAAGTCGCATTTGCTTAACACAGCGTTTTCATCCATTTTAGAAGCAAGGCGCGGACTGCTATATATTACGTTGTAAGGCAATCAAAGGGTTGAGAATCATTTTGCGATAGTTTCAAGATAAAATTTTAGCTCTTCATTTTAGCTCCCGCACTTAACCCAAACACAAATTTTTATTTTATGGGTTTAATATTACCACAATACCAGACATGTTAAAATAAATACTTAAGTTAGTCTCATTGAAAATATACTGATATACTTAAATATCTAAAATAGATACATCTATTTGTTCATTAATATGTGCATGTCAAGCTAGCGCCGGTAACTTATCGTCGCAAATCGATACTTTTCATCGGAGTCGGAATTAATATAATGTAGTAGTTACCCTTTTAGAGGAAAAAATAATTAATTTGCAATGAAGTTTGTTACGCGTATAAGGAATCGTCCGAGACCCTCAAAAGTTACCCCTAGTGTGTTTAAGACGACAAAAGGAATTGATTTCGGCCTGTCCGTCTGTTTGCATACGCAAACTAGTCTCTTAGATTTTAAGCTTCCGCAATTAAACTTGGTAAACTGGGACCACTATTTCTTGCAGCTGACATACAACTTCGAATTCGAGTTGTATGGCAGCTATTAGATATAGTGGTCCGATCCGGCAGTTCCGACCAATGTGCTGTCCCGTTGAATAACAAGTGTCTGTGAAAAGTTTTATCGCGATAGCTCAAAAACTGAGGGACTCGTTTGCATACATACAGACAGACAGACGGACATGGCTAGATCAATTTGTATTGTCATTCTAAGCATACTGGCAGTAACTTTTGGGGTCTCCGGCGCTTCCTTCTATGCGTTACAAACTTCAGCACAAACTTAATATACTATTTTCTTCGAAGAGAGTATAAAAAAGAGTTACGCGACAAAACGATTTTGTACAGCTTATGAAATTTTAGTGGTGCAGTTGGCAGAGTGAAAATTGCCTATAGGTTCGAAAAGAGTATAAAATCTTCGGCATGCCGAAGATAATCCTTCCCCACTTGTTTTAATATGTGTTTAATATTCGAGATTATACATGCCCAATATGGGGTATCTAGCTTTTATAACTTTCAAGTTATGGCCAAAAAACACTGGTCTGAAGTCGAAATTTATCGATAACCTTTGAGCAGGACGAGCTATCGATAAAACTAAATAAACTTGTACTGTCCCGGGACTACGAGAACTTATATTCCAAATATATTCTCTAGCTCTCATAGTCTCTGATATCTGCGTGTTCATACAGACGGACGGACGGACAGACAGACGGACATGGCTAGATCGCCTTGGCTGTTGATACTGATCAAGAATATATATACTTTATATGGTCGGAGAAGCTTCCTCATGCCTGTTACTTTTGCACAAAACCGTAATACCCTTTTTACCCATTTTTAATGGGTTCAGAGTATAACAAGTAGGGAAGGGCTATCTTCGGCGTGCCGAAGATTTTATACTCTTTTTGAACCTTTAGTCAATTTTCACTCAAATTTAGACAATACCTAATCGTTTTGAAATTTTAAACATGAGCAATAAGTATGTTCAAGTGTACAAGGAAATTGAAGGCGATAGTTTTGAAAAAAAGGATATAACCGACCAAAACCGACTTTCAGTTGTATGGCAGCTAAATATATAGTGGTACGATTCAGCTTGGTTCGACCAATGTGCTGTACATTTAAATAATAAGCCTGGGCAAAGTTTCATCGCCATAGCTTAAAAACTGAGGGACTAGATACCTACAGACAGACAGACGGACATGTCTCGATCGATTTGTTTTGTCATTCAAAAGCCTACTGTTGGTACCTTTTGGTGGTCTCCGACGCTATCTTCCTTCCATTACACACTTCAGCACAAAGCTTAATACCATGGATAGATAGGCTCAGAATACCATAGATCGAAAGCATAGGGCCAAGGTCTGTTTACGAAAACAGGGTCATACCATAATGTTCAGTCCGCAATTCTAATTGTCTCGAAACAATACTTTGGTTGGTATTCTGTGACCCGTAGGCAAGAAATATACTGTATGGAACTTATTCCACCAAATAAAATATTTTTTCCACCCATCAGTTTGTAAAACTTTCCTCCCTATTTCAGTAGTCCAAACAAACTCTGAACGCACGTATTTCCGAAATTATTGAAGAAAGAGACTTGAAACTTGGACTGTTATACTTGTAGCTATCTACTTCAGACCACGTTTGCTCCAATTTTGTGCCAAGCCCACAGGGAGGCTGGCAAATTGATAACATGTCGATACATCTCAAATCACAAATCGATAAAACGAGAAAATTTCCCGAAACTTTGAAGCTACAGTCACCAAATTTTTAAAGTGGTGCTGACTAGAACGCCTCACGGAAACCTTTATATCCCACAGATTAAGAGCTGGAGTCGCCAAACTTTGAAGGTGGTCTTCTGGCCAACCCCTCATGGATCGGTAACAAAATGTTTGGGCCACGGCCCCTCCCGCAACCAAAAGTCGCGAAAATCTACATCTCCCACTGTTTTCGAGCTAGAATAACCAAACTTAGAAGCTCGATATCTGGTCACCCATCCCAACAGAAAGGCTGAATTGTAACGATCCCACGCCTGAGCATCGGTTTCTGTTTTAGCATCATTGAAGAGTTTCCTGGATTTATTGCGAAGCTCTTTAATTTTTGCTGAAGGCTTTTCTTTCCCCTTTGATTTGCTGAGAGGGATGATTTGTTGAGGGCACTGTTGCATGCGTGTTTGAATTTTCTTTGAAAATGTGACTGTTTGACATTACAAAAACTACTGAAGCTGGGGTGTGTTAAGAAAAAACACTATTTCTGAAAAACTATGGTCAGCGAAGAAGTGGTCATCGAGCTGTCACAGCAACAAGTTAGCAGTGAGGATATTGTTGAAAAATTACTCACTCCGTTTGTATCTGTGGTATCCCACTAGGTGCGATGAGAGTTTGCATCGCATCCTATGAGGAGATCTATCCCCTTTGAGCAGCTGTCAGTGTTGAAATAACCTTTGAAGAGGGTCCCTGTTTCAATGGACCATATAGCTTATAGGCAGCCTGTGTTGTCGATGTCGCTGAAATTTTGAAGCAAAAATATGTGTATTTTTTGCTAAAATTCAATTGCGGACTATGTCTTTGTTATATCCTACTAGTAGGTTGAAGGCTTTAGTACCCTCGCCAGAAACCTTGTCACTGCATACCCAATGTTCCTGGCTGAGGACGGCATCGACTACGCCTGGACCTAGGCAGAGAAGGAGAGCAGTGGCATCTGCTTTGCAGTGTTAAAGGTTAATCTGTAGAGGTCTTAGAGACATCCTCGGCATCCTCGAATTGGCTTTCCAACAGGAAGCCCTCATCGATGGTGTATAGATGGTCTAAAATGTATACAGGCTTGTATCCGAATCGGGCAAGACCATCCGACTTGGCTAGAGCCACAGCCGATTCAGCGTTTACGACGCTAACTCGCGAGAGCCCAACCAGTAATACGTCTTGTGATGCAGGTTGACCATCTGGAAGATCTCATTCGGTAAGTCCGGTTTTGCTGAGCCTCAGCTCACCTCTTGGCTGGTGGAGCCGTTTTCTCTGCGGATCTCTGTCTTTTGGGATGTTGATGCTCTTATTGTTTGAGGTCAACGACCCTTTCCAAAGAGGAGCTGGTCTCGCACCGTTTCGGTTTTATGTGTGCGTCAGTTATTTGATGTTCATATTTGATCCCACGAATATTTGATGTCACGAGCGACAAAACCCGGATATGGCGGGAGGCCATTTGTTGAAACTGAAGGTCGGCAGTTATCCAGAGTCAGCAAAGTAGCTGTTCCACCTTGGACTAGGATAATTTTAGAGATTTATGTCTATCTCCTTGGTCTCGCAAGAGGATGAAGATGAAATTGCACTCCATTGCAAATGTCCTTACGTATTCGCCTCATTCGACTTGTAGAGCTTGTCGATGTGGCCAAGCGATTACCGAGAAACAAGCCTCCGAAACCTGATCGGACTTGTCATGTTACTATGAGGTAACATTTTATATGAGATGTTATGGATGCGATTCTTTCCGACTCAATGAAAGCTGGCCAGAAGACTCATGATTTACAAGCCTGGTATGCCGGAGGATTCAGCCGAGTCCTAAAGGCTGATTAGCCTCCTACAAACACTTGAAAAGGTATGGGAAAGGCGTCTTTCGGAACGCATTGAAGGGCTAGATGGACTTGCTGCTCTCCTACCTACCCACCAGTATGTATTCCGAGCTGGACATGTGACGGTGCTTAGGGTGGTGAACCACATCCTCCAAGCATTCGACGACGGCGTATATGATATTGCTGTCTATGTTGATGTCCAGCAGGCACTTGATAGGGTTTGGCAAAATCCATCCTCTCCTCCCAGCGTCATTCTATCTTATGCTTCTTATACTCTGATACCGAAGGTACTCATAGTATATTGGTTTTGTCGGATGTCCGTCAGGCCGTCCATCTGTCCGTCTGTCTGTCTGGATGAACGCACGTATTTCCGAAACGATATTAGATAGACTCTTGAAATCTTTTGCGTTATGATTATAGTTATCTAACATGTCGATACACCTCAAATCACAAATCGATTAAACGTGAATATCTCCTACAATTTTAAGGCTAGAGTAATCAAATTTAGTAGGTATATTGCTGGTGACATCCCGAAAAATTGGATCCTAGCTTAATCAGCTACGCCCATTATTACGCCCACCAGCCCCCCCTCCAAAATTAATTTGAAATGCTTATATCTCCCACAGTCTTAGAGCTAAGGTCACCATTTTTGGAATATATATTACTGGTGACGTCCTCTACAGATTACAGAAAATATCGACCACGCCCACTTCCGCCCCCGTAATCGCGAAAATCGATATACCTGAATGCACAATTCGATAACACGTGTATATTTCCCGCCATTTTGAAGGTAGAGTCCCCAAGTTTTGAATTTAGACGAGGGCTGACCAGCCCAAAAGATTGCGTCCTGGATTTTCCGGCCACGCCCACTAGAACGCCCCCAGCCACACCGCCCCCACGAAACACGGAAGCCTATTCATCGCTCAGCTTAAGAGCTAGGGCCACCGAACTTTGAGAGTAGACTTCTGGCCAAGTCCCCTAAAGATCGGCCAAATTTGGGGGCAACGCCACCCGCCACCAAAAATCGCGAAAATGTATATGTTCCACAGTTTCAGAGCTAAAGTCACCAAATTTGTAAGATAGACTTCTGGTCACCCTCTCTTAGGATCGGTACAAAAATTTGGGGCCACGCCCTCTCCCACCTTCAAAAATCACGAAAAATTATATCATCCACAGTTTTAGAGCTAAAATCACCAAATTTGGAAAATGGACTTCTGGTCACCCCCTCTTAAGATCGACCACGCCCCCTCCCGTCCTCAAAAACTTGGATATCCGATTTCTGGTCACCCATACACCAACAAAAATGTTCTGTTCACATGCTTTCAGCTGTTCTTAAAAGGGTATCAGAGTATTACGCAGTCGGCTCCGCCCGACTGCAACGTTCTCACTTGTTAGTACTTGCTCTTATATCCCTCCTTCTGATATTCAAGTTTATATGCGACACATATCTTATATCAGAGAAGTTTCTTCCCAGGTGCGTGATAATGACCTTTTTGTGGTTTTAGGCGTTTTTCAGCAGCACAAATTATCTTATTCCGTCTGCTCAGCATGATTTCTTGATGGCATGCTTGATCCTTCGTTGTTTCAGATCAATCTATTCAAAGGCATCCGCCTTACCTTCACCAACCTCAAATAAGCCAATATTTTGTTTTCGTAAGGGGAATTACACCCAACTTAATCGGCTTATTTATTGAACTGATTAGTCTTTTTTAGACAATGCTGTTGACATAGACTTAGCTATTTAAAGATTTTACGAAAGCATATATGCGCTCTTTGGCGTTTGTATACCTAAATACGTTTGTATATCTAAAACATTTGGTTTAAAAAAAACACCATAGTTGATGTCAAGACTTTCGTACTTAAAAAACCAAAAATCAAAATGTTTTAAAAAATTTAAGAAGTCTGGTTCTAATTTCATCATGTCTGAATATTTTATAGCCAAGTCAAACTTTTTCTTTCTAAACTCTCAATGCGACAAGAATTATCTTGCTCCCTGCAAACGTCAGTTTAGTCAGGATCCTAAACAATTTTACAATTTTGTGAATTCTAAGCGCAAATCTTCTGGTTTGCCTTCTTCGTTTTTTCTTGGAATGAAAAAAGCTAGTAATGATTCTGCTGCTGATGACCTATTTGCTCCAACCATCTATAACACTTCACTTCTATCTTCTATTAAATTTTAAAATCTTATTACTCTCCTGGGCCTGACAACATCCCTAGTTGTGTGCTTAAGGAGTGCTGCACTTCACTTATTCAACCATTGCTTAAGCTTGTGAATCTATCCCTTGATTTTGCAGTCTTCCCATCAATATTGAAGGAATCGTTTGTTATTCCTTTACATAAAAAATGTGGAAAGGCAGATATTTCGAACTATAGAGGCATTGCAAAGTTATCAGCCATCCCAAAATTGTTTGAAAAAATCCTTACTTCGACTTTGCAACATCTTTGTAAGTTGATTATTTCCCCTGCCCAACATGGCTTTATTAACAGTCGGTTCACTACGACCAACTTGCTTGAGTTTACCTCCCTGGTAAATGATGCATTTCTATCGAAAATGCAAACTAATTTATATATACAGACTTCAGTAAAGCATTTGACTCTGTTAACCATGATATATTGCTATATAAGCTTGATAGTTTAGGATTCCCTCCCTCATTTCTTTTATGGATTGCCACCTATTTGAAAGGTTGCACACAAAGAGTACTGCTTAGATTGAGTACCTCAAAAATGGTTCACGCTACTTCTGGTGTACCCCAAGGTAATCATCTTGGACCTTTATTGTTTACTCTCTTCATGAATGACCTGCCTTCTATCGTATCACAGTCTCGTATTCTTATGTACGCAGATGAAGTGAAACTCATTTTTTCGTACACCGATCCCTTGTATCATACTCATCTGCAAGATGACTTGAACTCAATGCAGCGTTGGTGTTCGGCCAATCAACTGCATCTGAATTGTTCAAAATGTTGATGACTCGGACTAGACCCTACTTAACCACTTATACGATTGACAATGTTCCATTGCAACGTATTTTTACGTTGGTGTTCGGCCAATAAACTGCAGCTGAATTGTTCTAAATGTATGTTCATGACTTTTAGTCGGACTAGACCCTACTTAACCACTTATACGATTGTGAATGTTCCATTGCAACGTATTTTTACAGTTAAAGATCTTTGAGTCATTTGTGATAACGAGTTTACCTTTAATCTGCATATGTCGACTATCACTAATGAGGCCAAAGGTGCACTTGGCTTTATTAAGCGTTGGTCGAATAATTTAACGATCCTTTCACCACAAAACTGCTCTATGTATGTTCATGTATTTGGTGTCCGCAGTACCAACACTTCCAAGAGCGATTGGAATCCGTGCAGAAACAATTTCTGCTCTTCGCCTTACGTGGACTTAACTGGGATCCCAATCTCCGTTTGCCATCGTATTCCAGTAGGCAAAGTGCTCCATGTAATCTCGGTTGAGCTCTCTCCCCCACTAATAAAATGTTAGATTCTATTGTATTTACGGGACTCTTCTGCCCATGTTTAATTAAATCTATTTTCCCTTTTCTTTCTTTATTTGTCTTTATTCTCTCTCTATCTTCTATTTCTCTTTTTATATTTTCTTTTTATAATATACTTTCTAATAGTATATACTAACTCATTATAAATTTTTATTTTCTTTTCTATATTAACAAACTACTAAATAAATTTTTATTTATTTTTGGTATGATTGGGTTTTTCTGGGTTTTCCCCATTCCTTGCCACAAATGCTCGACCAATGCTTAAATTTTGTTTTCGATATGCCCAGAACTTAACTTTATATCTTTATTTTAATATTTTAAATTTTATGTAAATTTTGTATATATGTTTTATAATTTTATATAAATTCTTTTGTGTTGACTGTCAATAGTCGACAATAAATAAATAAATAAATAAAAATATCAGATCCCGGCAGATATCACTTTCAATCAGCTCTCGTCAATTTCGTTCGACGGACGTTCATTTTGTAAGAAACCAAGAGAATCTAGACCGAACAGATTTCTTGGAAACTATCAATAGTTTTTCATCGCATGCTAGGCTGCTGAGAGTGTTCGCTTAAGTGTTCCGTTTTGTTCAAAAATGCAAAAGAAAATCAATAAAATTTGAAAGTATCCCAACCGCACTCGAATGAAAAGAAACTTTTGGGAAAATAGTTGAAGTCACCCAACGAGTTGAATTTAAAGATGACACAGGTAGGGTTCAAAAGGGCACGCGTTTTGGCCACAGCTTGCAGCGTCTCAATATATTTAAACATGAGTATAATGGATCTTGGTGCTATTTTTCGTTGTTGCCAGTGGGACGACGACTTGAAAACGCTAGTATTTCATCTGATGCTCCTCGCTAAAAGCTCGCAATTCGCTAGAAGCTACGTAAGGTAACCGCACTTGACAAACTGTCATGCAGGCCCAAGAAATTAGCCACCAGATTGACTCCGAGCGCTCCATCCATTTTCTATTTGTGGCCCAATTAGCACGACCTTCAGAATGCATGGAAAGCCTACGTATAATTTTGGTATCCCATTATTTGTTTGCTTCGCCTCCTAAGCGGTTCACTTATAACTAGTATCCGAGTCTTCAACTAATACACTTTTTAATGTCTTTTCAAAGGTTCGTCGGCCGGCGGGGAGTCCCACAGACCATCCATTGCGACAATGCGACGAATTTCGTCGGAGCAAGTCGCCAATTCTGAAAGTTGCTAGCTCAAAATCAAGGAGTGGATGCAAATTTACTACGGCGGTGTATGGGAGGCAGCTGTGACGTCTGCAAAGAATCTACTTCTACGGACTGTCGGAAGTCTGCTACTCAAGCCGGACGACCTGCAGACGGCACTGGTTGCAGTGGAAGCAGTGCTGAACTCCAGGCCCGGGGGAGTAGTCAGAGAGGATCCCAGCGACGTCGTCCCATTGACCCACTAACACCAGAGCGGACTTCGGACCAGCAGGATTACGTTGTCGATATTTAGAACGCCAATGGCATCATTGGCAAGCACCCGTCGGACCTCTGGATCCGGCTACTCTAGCCATTTATAGCAATAGATTATAGCATACCCGTGCTAACAGCGTCATCTCCCCACTGAGATGGGTTTTTAAAGTTCAAAGTTATACCGGCCTGGAAATAGGGTAAACACCCTATGTAGCTTGCCAAATAAAAAAAAAAAAAAAAAAAAGTCGATCTTTAGACGGCAAGTGGCAGAGTCTTCAAGCGGCCCATCAACAAACTGGCGCGGCTACAAATATGATGAAGCCCACAGGGCTTCATGGCGGCCGGTCTTGGAGCACTTCGGTGCATTTATAATTTTGCAGTTGTAATTGTAATTAGGAAAATGCATTTAAGTTTGAGCGATAAAAGGCAATCACTATTAAATTAGAATGTTTATACTCTTTTCGAAGAAAATAGTATATTCAGTTTGTGCTGAAGTTTGTAACACATAAAGGAAGCGTCGGAGACCCCCAAAAGTTACTGCCAGTATGCTTAGAATAACAAAACAAATTGATCTAGCCATGTCCGTCTGTCCGTCTGTCTGTCTGTCTGTATGTATGCAAACTAGTCCCTCAGTTTTTGAGCTATCACGATAAAACTTTGCACTGATACTTATTATTCAAAGAGACATCACATTGGTCGGAGCCGGCCGCATCGGACTACTATATCTTATAGCTGCCATACAACTGGCAATAAATAAGATATTCTTAAAACAAAACAAGTGAGAACGTTGCAGTCGGGCGGAGCCGACTGCGTAATACTCTGATACCATTTTAAGAACAGCTGAAAGCAAGTGAACAGAACATTTTTGCTGGTGTTTGGGTGACCCGAAATCGGTCTTCCAAGTTTTTGGGGACTGGAGGGGCGTGGTCGATCTTAAGAGGGGGTGACCAGAAGTCTATCTACCAATTTTGGTGACTCTAGCTCTAAAACTGTGGAAGATATACATTTTCGCGATTTTTGGGGGCGGGAGGGGCGTGGCCCCAAATTTTTTCCGATCTTTAGAGGGGGTGACAAGAAGTCTATCTTCCAATTTTGGTGACTCTAGCTCTAAAACTGTGGAAGATATAAACTTTCGCGATTTTTGGGGGCGGGAGGCGGCGTGGCCCCAAAAATTTTTCCGATCTTTAGAGGGCGTGACAAGAAATCTATCTTATAAATTTGGTGACTCTAGCTCTAAAACTGTGGATGATATACATTTTCGCGATTTTTGGGGGCGGGAGGGGGCGTGGCCCCAAATTTTTTGACGATCTTTGGGGGGGCTGACAATAAGTCTATCCTCCAATTTTGGTGACTCTAGCTCTAAAACCGTGGAAGATATACATTTTCGCGATTTTTGGGGGCGGGCGGGGGCGTGGCCCCAAAATTTTTTGTCCGATCTTTAGAGGACTTGGCCAGAAGTCTACCCTCAAAGTTTGGTGGCCCTAGCTCTTAAAATGTGCGAGATATAGGCTTCCGTGTTTCGTGGGGGCGGGGTGGCTGGGGGGCGTTCTAGTGGGCGTGGCCGGAAAATCCAGGACGCAATCTTTTGGGCTGGTCAGCCCTAGTCTAAATTCCAAATTTTGGGACTCCAGCTTCAAAATTGCGGGAAATATACACGTGTTATCGAATTGTGCATTCATGTATATCGATTTTCGCGATTACGGGGGCGGGAGTGGGCGTGGTCGAAATTTTGTTTCTGTAATCTGTAGAGGACGTCACCAGTAATATATATTCCAAATATGGTGACTTTAGCTCTAAAACTGCGGGAGATATAAGCATTTCAAATTAATTTTGGAGGGGGGCTGGTGGGCGTAATAATGGGCGTGGCCGATTAACCTAGGATCCAATTTTTTCGGGAGGTCACCAGCAATATACCTACCAAATTTGATTACTCTAGCTTCAAAATTGTGGGAGTTATTCACGTTTAATCGATTTGTGATTTGAGGTGTATCGACATGTTATCGATTTGCCAGCCTCCCAGTGGGCGTGGCATAAATTTGGAATAAACTTGATCTGAAGCAGATAGCTATAATCATAACGCAAAAGATTTCAAGAGTCTATCTAATATCGTTTCGGAAATACGCGCGTTCATCCAGACAGACAGACGGACAGACGGACAGACGGACAGACGGACAGACGGCCAGACGGACAGACGGACAGACGGACAGACGGACGGCCTGACGGACATTCGACAAAACCAATATACTATGAGTACCTTCGGTATCAGAGTATAAAAAAAGAAAATGCTACGCGACGAAACGATTTTGTACAGCATATGAAATTTCAGTGGTGCAGTTGGCTGAGTGAAAGCTGCCTAAAGATAATCCTTCCCCACTTGCTTATAATAAAGAATGTTAAAAATAAATTCCTAACCTACTTAGAATTTAAGGAGCACTAGCTGCCGAGGCTTTCGGCTCGCCTTTTTATGAATTATGTTAAATTTGGTTGTGGAAACCGGCTTTGAATATAAAATCTGATATGGCGGTAATATTTATAGTTGTGGGGTCTTTTAGAGCGTTGGAGGGTGGGATTTGCATTGTGTCTATTAACGGCTGGACAGTCGATTATATGTTGCGCTGTTGTTGTGTAAGCATAGAAGAGTGTGCAGATCGGAGGCGTGAGTCCTTTGAGGAGGTGCTTGTGAGTGAGTTATTTGTGGCCAAGACGAAGACGGGTATAAGTGCGCATTTATAAGGCTTTGACATCATTATGATTATATTGTTTATAGTAATGATGGACATCGTTGCGTCCATTTCAGCCTGTTTTGTCATTTTGTCAGCAGCTTCATTTCCCTTTATGCCGGCATGACCTGGGATCCACATAAGTTAAGTATTTTTATTATCTATTAAAAAGTCTCGGATTTGGGAAACTATGATGTTGGTATATATATATATGTTGATAGATTACAAGCAATCGATGCAAATTACGTGAAGGTGATTTTTTTAATAGCATTATTTATTGCTAGGTGGATTGCATAAACCTCAGCTGTGTATATAGAGGAGATATTATGTAAACGTCTAGAAGCTATAACTGTGTTTTGACGACAGCATATGAAGTGTACGTTGTCGTTTTAGAGCCATCCGTGATTAAAAGCGTTGTAGATCCATGTAAATCGTTCCTGAAGACAGCATTAAATAGCTGACGGAAACAGGTGGGATTGTCGTCTTTTTTCCTGTGCCGTTCGAGGTCAGGAACAAATGATTTGGAATCTATTGAGAAGGAGTTTTGTTTGTTTTTAAAAGTATTGGTGTGATATTAAGATCCATATTAACTGCTAGTTGGATACATTTATATACACAGTAGATTTTTATACTCTGATACCGAAGGTACTCATAGTATATTGGTTTTGTCGAATGTCCGTCAGGCCGTCCGTCTGTCCGTCTGTCCGTCTGTCTGTCTGGATGAACGCGCGTATTTCCGAAACGATATTAGATAGACTCTTGAAATCTTTTGCGTTATGATTATAGCTATCTGCTTCAGATCAAGTTTATTCCAAATTTATGCCACGCCCACTGGGAGGCTGGCAAATCGATAACATGTCGATACACCTCAAATCACAAATCGATTAAACGTGAATAACTCCCACAATTTTGAAGCTAGAGTAATCAAATTTGGTAGGTATATTGCTGGTGACCTCCCGAAAAAATTGGATCCTAGGTTAATCGGCCACGCCCATTATTACGCCCACCAGCCCCCCTCCAAAATTAATTTGAAATGCTTATATCTCCCGCAGTTTTAGAGCTAAAGTCACCATATTTGGAATATATATTACTGGTGACGTCCTCTACAGATTACAGAAACAAAATTTCGACCACGCCCACTCCCGCCCCCGTAATCGCGAAAATCGATATACATGAATGCACAATTCGATAACACGTGTATATTTCCCGCAATTTTGAAGCTGGAGTCCCCAAATTTGGAATTTAGACTAGGGCTGACCAGCCCAAAAGATTGCGTCCTGGATTTTCCGGCCACGCCCACTAGAACGCCCCCCAGCCACCCCGACCCACGAAACACGGAAGCCTATATCTCGCACAGTTTAAGAGCTAGGGCCACCAAAACTGGAGGATAGACTTATTGTCAGCCCCCCTAAAGATCGGCAAAAATTTTGGGCCCACGCCCCCTCATGCCCCCAAAAATCGCGAAAATTTATATCTTCCACAGTTTTAGAGCTAGAGTCACCAAAATTGGAGGATAGACTTATTGTCAGCCCCCCTAAAGATCGGCAAAAAATTTTGGGGCCCCGCCCCCTCCCGCCACCAAAAATCGCGAAAATTTATATCTTCCACAGTTTCAGAGCTAGAGTCATTAAACTTGGAAGATAGAATTCTGGTCAGCCCCTCTAAATATTGGTAAAAAAAATTTGGGGCCACGCCCCTCCCGCCCCCAAAAATCGCGAAAATGTATATCTTCCACAGTTTTAGAGCTAGAGTCAAGAAATTTGTAAAATAGACTTCTTGTCACTCCCTCTAAAGATCGGCCAAATTTTTTGGGGCCACGCCCCTTCCCGCCCCCAAAAATCGCGAAAGCTTATATCTTCCACAGTTTTAGAGCTAGAGTCACCAAAATTGGTAGATAGACTTCTGGTCACCCCCTCTTAAGATCGACCATGCCCCTCCCGTTCCCAAAAACTTGGAATGCCGATTTCGGGTCACCCAAACACCAGCAAAAATTTTCTGTTCACTTGCTTTCAGCTGTTCTTAAAATGGTATCAGAGTATTACGCAGTCGGCTCCGCCCGACTGCAACGTTCTCACTTGTTTTGTTTGGTTTTCTTTTCCGCTTAAGTGCGGCTACAACCGTCTGACGAAAGCGTCTTAATGTTGATTGAATTACTGTGTCTTCCAAAGAAGGAAGTCCAACTTCTGTGAGCATCATTCTAGTCGGAGAGGTTCGTTTGGCTGCTGTGGATACGGCGGTCCTATAACTTTTAAAGAGGTCCTGCACGTGCGTCCATAAATGGGCAGCGCGTAGTCAATTTTTGAAGCAATGAGAGCTTTGGTGATGTTGACATGGTGTTTCGGTGTATATGAGATCGTTGAGTGGTGAGGTACTTAATATAATTTAGCCTGGCAGCTAGGCTAGATCTTAGATATTTACAATGTTCCTTAAAATTAAGTTGACTATCAACTTTAGGACCAAGTATTTTTAGTATTTTTATTCACGTGGGATATTGTAATATTGTTTAGTTTTAGATCCAATGGCTAACAATTATGTTTTCTGCAGAATTGCACCATCTTACATTTATCTAAAGTCAAGCTGGCATCTAAGGTTAAAGACCAGGTGTTAATAATTTCAATGATATTTTAAAAAATAATATTTGAATTCTTATGTTTTGTGAAGATTAGTACGTCGTCCACGCAGAGGATGTGTTCCATGTGGTTTAATCGATTGATTAAACCGCTAATTTCGTTTAATGCTAATATAAAGAGTGATACGGATAATGGAGAGCCCTGCGGTATACCGTTAAATAAAGGATAAGTATATGAGCGAGTGGTATGGAGCCGAACTGAGAGTTTTCGGTTTGTTAATAATGATTTAACAATGCTGTATATTTTAGTTCCGACTTTCATCTTGGCCAGTTGGATCAAGACCATATGAATACCTATAAGATCAAAAGCCTTTGCAAAGTCGAGGCTGAGAACGGATACATGATTGCGAGTGGCAAGTGTTGTTGTGGAAAAATTGTCGAAAATTAATAGGGTATCCAGAGTGCTTTGATTTTCTTTAAACCCAAATTGTAGTTCGCTAAGAAAGCGATTTCTGGTAGCGTATCCCATTATGCGCTTAGAAATAATTTTTTCATAAAGTTTTCCTAAACAGGGAAGAAGTGAAATGAGACGGTAGCTGGTTAGTTATGTTGGGCATTTGGTAGGCTTAGGCATTGGAATAATGGCAGCGAATTTCCAGCATTGAGGGAAATATGCTTGATTGAAATGCTGTACTGGGATATTTTTCAGCATAGGATACGATATTTGATCTATCCCAGGAGATTTTCCCTTAACAGTCGAAAGAGCGCTTTTAAACTCAAGTTTAACCAAATTTGTCTCAATCATATTAACGAGTTTATTAGGTCTGAAATTGATGTAGTTTGCATTCAATATGTTGTTTTTTTCTTCGATAAACCGAATGTTAAAATTGCTCTCATGAGAATAGTTGGACCATAATTCAGCAAACTCATTGGCAATTGACTTATGCTGGTAGATGGAGTCGTTTGCGCTATTGACGAGATTGATTTTTGTTTTCATAGAAGTACCACAACGATTTTTAATACCAGTCCAAATTTTTTTTGGGGTTGTACAGGGGCTAATACTTTTGGTTAATTTTTTGAAACTATCTTCTTTACTTTCGCGACATTTGTAGCGGAAGAGTGCCTGGGCGTTTTTCTAACTAACAAGGTTATCTACAGTTTGTCTACGTTTGTATTAGGCAGTCTCTTTTGACCTATTGTGTAGTGATCAGTTGTATGTTCAAGGAATGATTGGAAATTCGGCCAATTAGCTTTGTCGGTTATGAATTTACTATTGAACTGTAGCTTTTCTGGCTGATGCGTCACTAATGTGGTTTTTAGAGGGAAATGATCACTTCCATAAAGGCCGTTCAGGGTGTAAGAGGATAAGTATGGGAGTAAAATAGATGAGCAGGTAGTCATATGTACATGAGTGAATGTTTGATGTGTCGAAAAATGGGTAGGCTATTTATCATTAAGACAGGAGATTTTCCCTTAACAGTCGAAAGAGCGCTTTTAAACTCAAGTTTAACCAAATTTGTCTCAATCATATTAACGAGTTTATTAGGTCTGAAATTGATGTAGTTTGCATTCAATATGTTGTTTTTTTCTTCGATAAACCGAATGTTAAAATTGCTCTCATGAGAATAGTTGGACCATAATTCAGCAAACTCATTGGCAATTGACTTATGCTGGTAGATGGAGTCGTTTGCGCTATTGACGAGATTGATTTTTGTTTTCATAGAAGTACCACAACGATTTTTAATACCAGTCCAAATTTTTTTTGGGGTTGTACAGGGGCTAATACTTTTGGTTAATTTTTTGAAACTATCTTCTTTACTTTCGCGACATTTGTAGCGGAAGAGTGCCTGGGCGTTTTTCTAACTAACAAGGTTATCTACAGTTTGTCTACGATTGTATTAGGCAGTCTCTTTTGACCTATTGTGTAGTGATCAGTTGTATGTTCAAGGAATGATTGGAAATTCGGCCAATTAGCTTTGTCGGTTATGAATTTACTATTGAACTGTAGCTTTTCTGGCTGATGCGTCACTAATGTGGTTTTTAGAGGGAAATGATCACTTCCATAAAGGCCGTTCAGGGTGTAAGAGGATAAGTATGGGAGTAAAATAGATGAGCAGGTAGTCATATCTACATGAGTGAATGTTTGATGTGTCGAAAAATGGGTAGGCTATTTATCATTAAGACAACACAAGCTTTGGGACATTAGAATGTTTTCTATTATTTTCCCTCTTTGGTTAGACCCAGGAGATCCCCAAAGCGGCATAAAAATCTCCTAGCATTAGGCATTAAAGTCTCCTATAATTAGAACAGGGGTTGAGAAAATGCTCATAACATTTGCTAGTTCGAAAGAACAAAATTGTTGGTTAGGTGGAATGTATAGAGTTACTACGTTGATTTTAAGACCAACGTTTATTTTTATAGCCATACATAAAATATTTGATATTTGATGATGTGATATATCTTGTAAGGAAAGCCTTTTTTTTATCAAGAAAGCAATTCAATGTTTACTAGAGGTGACGTGGGGTAGGTTGTGGTGGTGTGAGTGACATATTGCGCTTGAGTTATGTTTAATGTGTGTTTCTTGTAATGCAATTAAATCTGGGCTATGCTCTTTTATAAGCACCTGTAAATCTAATAGATTGTTTAGTAGGCCAATAATTTCCCATTGTAGGACAGAAAAAGTCATTAGATTAATTAAAACAAAATGGTGAAATTTACTTAAATTTTTTATTTTTTTCTTTGTTTTTTGAGTTGGTTGTAGAGTGGCAGAATGTTTGTGGTTTATGTTTTTGTTTTTCTTTTCTTTTTTGTCATCGATTGATGGCTTATCTGATTTAATACTATTGGAATTGGGAGAAGGACAGCTGATGGGCTTAGGTGTTTATTCTCTGATACCGAAGGGACTTATAGTATATACTTATTGGTTTTGTCGGATGTACGTCAGGCCGTCCGTCTATCCATCTGGATGAATGCACGTATTTACGAAACTATATAAGATAGAGACTTGAATTTTTTTTTATGATTGTAGCTATCGGCTTCAGATCAAGTTTGTTGCAAATTAATGCCACGCCCACTGGGAGACTGGCAAATCGATAACATGTCGATAAACCTCAAATCACAAATCGATAAAACGTGAATATTTCCCACAATTTTGAAGCTAGAGTCATCAAATTTGGTATTTAGACTGGGGCTGACGACCCCAAAAGATTCCATCCTGGATTTTCCGGCCACGCCCAATAGAACGCCCCCCAGCCACGCCGGCCTACGAAACACGGAAGCCTATATTTCGCACAATCTCTAAAGATCGGCGAAAAAATTTTGGGCCACGCCCCCTTTATTTTTATATTCATACTCTTTTGATATATATATTTATAATATTTGATGAAAACCAGATTCCAAATCAATTGTTGACAAGAATCGTGACTTACCTATGTTAGATAAAATAACCGAGGGATCGGGCATTGGATACCTATCGGGGATTGTATTGTTATTCAGTTTTTTGAAATCAATTACTAACCGAATTTTTTGCGTTCCATCTTCATTAAGGCCTTTTTCCTACTACCCATACTGGGGCATTATATGGGATTTTACTAGGCCTTATTATGTTTTCATTCAACATCCTATTTATTTCCTGACTAACAAAATTGTTAACTGAGTGAGGATAAGGATATTGTTTACTGTAAATTGCATTCTCGTTATACTCTTTTCGAAGAAAATAGTATATTAACTTTGTGCTGAAGTTTGTAACGCATAGAAGGAAGCGTCGCAGACCCCCAAAAGTTACTGCCAGTATGCTTAGAAAAACAAAACAAATTGTTCTAGCCATGTCCGTCTGTCTGTCTGTCTGTCTGTCTGTATGTATCCAAACTAGTCCCTCAGTTTTTGAGCTATCGCGATGCCACTTTGCACAAACACTTATTATTCAAGGGGACAACACATTGGTCGGAGCCGGCCGGATCGGATCACTATATCTTATAGCTGCCATACAACTTGATGTCGGTTTTGGTCATAAATCCCATGTTTTCAAAGCTATCGCGATAAAACTTTGTACAGATACTTATTATTTAAACATACATCACATTGGTCGGTGCCGACCGGATCGGAACACTATATCTTATAGCTGCCATACAACTCGAAGTCTGTTTTAGCCATAAATCCGATGTTTTCAAAGCAATTGATTTCAATTTCCTTGTACACTTGAACTTCCTTATAACTCATCAATAGGTAAAATCGCAAATCGATTGAGTCATAAACAGCGAAGCTATGCGTCATTAAATATTTTGATAGAACAGGTGCATATGAGCAAACATAGTCAAGCGCTAGTAAGCTTTTTATAGTCTGCTCTTCAAGAGATTTTGTCATCGATCATCAAAACTGCTTGTGGCGTAAGGGATAAAGTGGCGCCCTGGCAAACGGAAGGTACTGGTTCGATTCCTAGTGGCAACTAATAATTATTTTAATTTTTTCTTATTCAGCTTTTCAAATATAAAATAACTGTAATCAAATTCGTTTGCTACCAATGCCTTAGAACAAAAACTATACAACGCGAAAAAAGATTGAGTTTCTTAGCGCATTTCAAAACTGCTTGGTGGCGTAAGTATTAGAGTGCTGGGCTCACAAGCGGGAGAGCATGGCTCAAATCCAAGCCGCGGCTTATTGCTTTTATTTTTTTTCTAATTATTTTTTTTTCAAATATATGTCAAATAGCTAAAATTCAATAATTTAAAAGAAAAATTTAAATTCAAATGATACCAATTCTTACAGCGAGAGAGGGAAATAAATGCCACGCGATAAAACGATTTTTTACTACTATGGAAATTTCAGTGGTGCAGTTGGCAGAGTGAAAATTGCCTAAAGGTTCGAAAAGAGTATAAAATCTTCGGCACGCCGAAGATAATCCTTTCCCACTTGTTTTATTTAATTTTATATTTATATCTTCCACAGTTTTAGAGCTAGAGTTACCAAATTTGGAAGATAGACTTCTGGTCACCCCCTCTAAGGATCGGTTTAAAAGTTTTGGACTACGCCCACTCCCACCCCCGAAAATCGTCAAAATCCATATTTCCCAGTCTTATAGTGCTAGAATCACCAAATTATGAAGCTAGATTTCTGGTAACCCCCTCTAAAGATGGGTTGAAAGATTAAGGGTCACACCCCCATACCCTCCTCTCAGGGATCGATAGCAAAATTTGTGAGCCACTACCCCTCCCACAACCAAACGTCGCGAAAATCTATATCTCCCACTGTTTTCGAGCTAGAATCACCAAACTTGGAAAGCCGATTTCTGGTCACACATTTCCACCCCCACCCCCTCATGGAGCGGATAAATATTGGCCCCTACCGCATACAAAATTTGCTAAAATACATATCTGCCATTATTTTATAGCTAGAATCACCAACCTTGGGATCCCTAATTTTTGGCCAGGCCACCTATCGCTCCAAAAAGTCGCAAAAATCCATATATCAATCTATTTTAGAGCTAGAATCAGCAAACTGGAAAAGTACATTATTGTTCGGCTTACTAAACAGTATTGGTTTCTTGTTGCTTTGTGGATAGTGGTGATGTAGATTTGAGAATAACGGGTTCGCTATGCTTAAGTGATGATGTTGGTTTTTCTGGTTGTGCTGAGTCTTTAGTGACATCCACGAAGGTCTTGGGAGATTATTGGCTTTGGAAACGGTTTAGAGACAGGAATGTCTGTTTTGCTACTTAGTATGTTCATTTTGTTTTAAATTGAATTTTTAATATTTATTTTTGTTGTGTAAATTTTGGGCACTTATTACTGGAGGCAGCGTGTTCTTCGGCACAATTAGCACATTGTGTGCGAGTGCAATTGTTCTCGTATGGTGGGAGATTACAGATGGCGCACATAGGGTCATCGGAGAAGCGCTTAGCGGTGTGTCCGAAAATTTGGCAGTTCTTACAACGCATTGGGTTTGGAGTATATAGCCTTATTTTCACATTATGCCAGGAATTGTCCATGGAATCGGGGAGATGGAATATTTTAAATGTCAGCAAAACCACTCCAGTGGGCTTAGACTTCCCATCTATGGTTTGGATGAACTAAGAAATTGCTGTTACTCTTTGTAGTCCAAGTTCTTTAATAATTTCATCCTCGGTGACATTTATAAGGCACGGCGCATAAACAGTACCTTTGGTGGAGTTGAGCGTTTCGTGAAGGCTGCATTTGATTTTACAAATGCCCACTAGTTCATTTGATGAGAAAAATTGATTGGCGGTTATTGAGTCCTTAGTCAGATGGGGGAGCCTGCCATCTCGGAGTTCCGAGGTCGACATTATGTCCTTGATTATAAGCTGTAGGGCTCGGTGAATAGCAAAGCAGGTTTACTTTCGTCAGTTGCGGAAACGACTAGATATTTTGGAGTACTGGAAGTCCGGGAAAAACACCGCTGGCTTGTGGAATGTTTTAAGTTTCTTCTGCTGGGAAGGATCGGCTAGCAAAGCGAACCGATTTTGTTGCCTGGGCATGATGTGAACTTGTTATACACACGCGGATAAGCACGAAAATAAACAAAAGGGAATGAGAAACAAGTAAGAGTGCTCTAGTCGGGAGTGCCCGACTAGGAGATACCCTGAACACAGTTCTGACTTCCATTAATACTTGTCCAATAGTGTGCATACATACAGACACACTAATACTGCAAGCTGTGCAAGCGGTTTAAGCAGTTAGCTTGCTTTTTCACTGAGCCCCACACAATGGAAAGTAAAATCTTAAATACCTTCTGTGTTTATTGTCCGATCATTCTAAAACTTGTAGGACATAACATTGGCTATAAAATGTGTCACCAAACCAAATTGCAAGGTCATACCTTCAAAAATGAGTTTTTTGAACTTTTGGGGGGATTTAGGGGTGGTATCCAAAAAGTTAAATATTTGTTACATGTAAATGCTATTCGAGATTATACATGCCAAATTTGGGGCCTCTAGCTCTTATAACTTTTAAGTTGAGGCCCAAAAACGCTAGTCTGAAATCGAAGCTTATCGATAACATTTAAACGGGACAAGTTATCGATAAAATGAAATAAATTTGATCTGTCCCGGGATTACGAGAAATTATATTCCAAATGTGAAGTCTCTAGCTCTTGTAGTCTCTGATATCCGCGTGTTCATACAGACAGACGGACGGACGGACGGACGAACGGACGGACGGACGGACGGACGGACGGACAGACAGACAGACAGACGGACGTGACTAAATCGACTCGACTGTTGATACTGATCAAGAATATATATACTTTATATGGTCGGAGATGCTTCCTTATGCCTGTTACATACTTTTGCACAAAACCATAAAACCCTTTTTACCCATTTTTAATGGGTTCAGGGTATAAAAAGATGAGAGATAAAGTTGATTTTGCGAGCTAAAGACTTCATATTTGAAATATAAGTTCTTGTAGTCCCGGGACAGGACAAGTTTGTTTTTTTTTAGCGATAACTCGACCCGTTATCGATTAAGTTCGGTTTCAAGCTAGTGCTTTTTGGGCTATAATTTGAAAGTTATAAGAGCTAAAAGTACCAAATATTTCACTTTTTGGATAACGTACCCCAAAAGTACCAAAAATTGAAAAACACTTATTTTTGAAGGTATGACCTTGTAATTTGGTTTGGTCGCCAATTTTATGTCCCAAAAATTTCAAAAAGATTGGACAATAAACGCAGAAGGGGCCTTGCGAAGAAGTTAGCCTGCTTTAACTGCTTGCACTGCTTGTAAAATGTGTGTGTTTGTTTTTGGATGTGCATTGATAGGTAAGTGTGAATGGATGTAAGGACTGTGTTCAGGGTATCTCCTAGTCGGGCACTCCGGACAAGAGCACGCTTACATTTTCTTTTTCCCCTTAATGGTTTTTTTTTTTTTTGGTGCCAGTTACAATTTTAAGTTTTATTATACTCTGATACCGAAGGTACTCATAGTATATTGGTTTTGTCGGATGTCCGTCAGGCCGTCCGTCTGTCCGTCTGTCTGTCTGGATAAACGCACGTATTTCCGAAACGATATTAGATAGACTCTTGAAAACTTTTGTGTTATGATTTTAGCTATCTGCTTCAGATCAAGTTTGTTTCAAATTTATGCCACGCCTACTGGGAGGCTGGCAAATCGATAACATGTCGATACACCTCAAATCACAAATCGATTAAACGTGAATATCTCCCACAATTTTGAAGCTTGGTATATTGCTGGTGACCGCCTGAAAAAATTGGATGCTAGGCTTATCGGCCACGCCCATTATTACGCCCACCAGCCGCCCTCCTAAAATAATTTGAAATACTTATATCTTCCGCAGTTTTATAGCTAATGTCACCATATTTGGAATATATATTACTGGTGACGTCCTCTACAGATCACAGAAAAAAATTTCGACCACGCCCACTCCCGCCCCCGTATTAGCGAAAATCGATATACTTGAATGCACAATTCGATAACACGTGTATATTTCCAGCAATTTTGAAGGTAGAGTCCCCAAATTTGGAATTTAGACTACGGCTGACCACCCCAAAAGATTCCATCCTGGATTTTCCGGCCACGCTCACTAGAACGCCCCCAGCCAGCCCGCCCCCACAAAACACGGAAGCCTATATCTCGCACAGCTTAAGAGCTATGGCCACCAAACTTTGAGGGTTAACTTCTGGCCAAGACCTCTCAAGATGGGCCACGCCCCCTCCCGCCCCCAAAAATCGTGAAAATGCATATCTTCCACAGTTTTAGAGCTAGAGTCACCAAATTTGTAAGATAGACTTCTTGTCACCCCCTCTTAAGATCGGTAAAAAATATTTGGGGCCACGCCCCCTCCCTCCCCCAAAAGTCGCGAAAGCTTATTTCTTCCACAGTTTTAGAGCTAGAGTCACTTAAATTGAAAGATAGAATTCTTGTCACCCCCTCTAAAGATCGGAAAAAATTTCGGGGCCACGCCCCTTCCGGGCCCAAAAATCGCGAAATTGTATATCTTCCACAGTTCTTGAGCTAGAGTCACCAAATTTGGAAAATAGACTTCTGGTCACCCCCTCTAGGGATCGAACACGCCCCTGCAGTCCCCAAAAACTTGATGGGCCGATTTCGGGTCACCCATACTAGTGCAAAAATGTTCTGTTCACTTGCTTTCAGCTGTTCTTAAAATGGTATCCGAGTATTACGCAGTCGGCTCCGCCCGACTGCAACGTTTTCACTTGTTTTAATATTTATTAATGCTCAGTGTGTGAGCTGGTTCGTTTCCATAACAAGACTAAATTAAATACATAAAATGAAATTGTAATGAAAGGTAGCCCATAATCCAAAAGTGCTGACGATGCGCCTCGTGTCTCGTCACGCAAGACGTTGATGCATCGTCAGCCGGACGATATTGTATCGCATTTAGCAACAAATGGTTTGTCATTGCATTTTGTGAAAGGACAAGCAAAGTATGTACTTAAGTGCGATATGCACGCACGCGGCACGATAAGTGACCGTAATAATCATATAAGCAAGCGATGTGAGTTCTCCTACACAAATATGTTCTAGGATAATGAGTCTAGACGCATTTGCAACTGCAAATGTGCACCTACATATTGTACTAGGTAAGCTAAGCTAAATTTATATGATATTAAGATAATTTAAGAGTTTTCAATGAACCTGCCCAAAGCAATGCGGCAGCGCTGTTGCGCTGTTCTTTCGCGCTCTTACATTGTTGGATATTAGTTGGTGTTTGTATATTCGTTCATGGTGACCCCACCGTTATGGCTTAAGTCCATTTTAATTTTATTTTAGTAAGTAAACTAAATATAAATTTAAATTCTACATATGAAAATTCGTTGGCTAACCCTACACAGATGCAAACAACTAACCCTATTATACAATTTTTAGAGCGTGAGCAATTTGCCTTGGAAGCAAGTCAGAAACATACTTTCAGTAAAAGCGTAGAATCAAGAATAATTGAAATAAGTTGCAAAATGGTCAATCCATTATTTAAATGCTATAAATTTAAGCTTTTAAATAATCAAGAAAGGTGGAACACCGTATTGCAGCATAAAATATGCGGAAAATGCCTCATAAATGGGCATTCGTTTGCGCATTGCTAAACAATTTGTGAAAGTTGCAAACGACAGCACCATATTCTTCTACATAGAGAAGATAATATGCACTTAAAAAAAGCGCTGCTGTAAAATCGAGGGACAAAATGGAAACAAAATACATAATGTACATACAATGTATATCCTTCTTGCCACAGCCATAGTTCAGGTGCAGGACAATAAAGGAAATTCGCATGATAGCAGAGTGTTACTTGACAGTGGCTCTCAAATTAATTTTTTGACAAAACAAATGAAAAGTAAGCTTGGATTAAGAGGCGAAAAAACGCTATCAACTATCACAGCGCATGTTGATGAGAGTGTAACAGTCAATATGAAATGAAAAATCTTCAAACAATAATACAAATATGGAAATTTTGATTTTAAAAAAATTGAGTCGGAATTACCGACTCAAAAAATATATATTGGTGATACGGTTTCTAAGTTGGAATTGACTGATCCCCAGCTTAATATTCCAAAAGGCATTGATATGCTCTTGGGAATATAATTATTTTATGATATTTACAGGGACGGCACTGCTAGTTTAAACGAAGGACAAATTCGTTTGCTAAATACAGTGTTTGGTTGGATCGCAAACGGGACAGCAATCCTAAACCAACCGGCTTAATTTTGTGACACGGTAACATCGGTGTCCGATAGACTAGATTTACAGATAAGAAAATTTAGGGAAGTTGAGGAGATAAGCTTTGATAGCTCAAAACACACAATAAAACAAGGCAAGGGCGAAGAAAATTTTAAAAATAAAACATTTGCTTCTGCTTCGTATGTGCTTAATAATAAATTACCAACAGCAGCAGAAGCCATAAAAAATGATCTTAAAACATGTGCTAACAGTGACATTGAACAGTGCCTGGTGGTAAAAGATAAGCTTTCAAAAGCCTCAAAACAAAGGCGATTTCCCCTTAGAAAGAGGTTTTCAAACACTGAAACAATTCTTAAATCCAGTCCCGTAGCTGATAAAGCAATGCGATCGGATTTTTATAGAGATCAAGTGGACACAGTTAAGGCGTTAGCAGTATCCTGGATGCCGGCAACAGGCCATTTCGGGATTAAGTGTAATTGAGAATGCAAGAAGAGAGCAACAAAAATAAATATTTTGTCCGACATGTCCGAATTATTTGATCCATTAGGTTTGGTCAATCTGGTGACGATCATAAAAAATGTGATAATGCAAAAGCTCTGGAAGTCAAAATTTCAGTCAAAAATCATACTTTGCTAGTTTAAGCTTGACCCAGCCACACTCAAAAACCTTTGTGTGCCTTACAGTTAACACAATTCAAGTTAGCTCAAACGTATCAAATTTGAAATATTTAGACACAGAAGCTAATGTGCAGGACGACGATTGGTCGGAGGTCATTATGCCGACAAAAGAGATGTCCGTACCTTAGAATATCAACTGAGACAGATGACCCAGGGGGGCAAGAATTTGAAAGACTTTTACATAGAAGTCAACAACCATTTCTCGCTTATTCTGAACAGCTTGAAAAACGGAGGTCACACTGCAAGCGTGATCAGCGCCTTGACTGAAACTTATAGAGACAAGGCTTTAGACGTTTTCATAAGAGGACTCGGCACCGACACGTCTAGGTTGTTGGTGATCCGTAGACCCAAGTATTTGTCGGAGGCGTATTCTATCTGCCTGTAATTACAAAATCTGGGTTCCAGGGGACACCCCACCCAAATGGGCCCTGCGAATAATTTGTACCCTTTACTCAAGCTTACCGCCCTATGAACACTCATAGATTCCCATCACCGTTTCAGTCCCATTCCAAAGGACTATGCAAAGATTTCAGGGTCACAGACCAGCCATCAAATTTGAGGCCAATCAGTCTGGCCAAAATTACCAATCCAATTCACACTTGCAGCAAGACGGCGGAGCGGGTATCAAACGAAGCTTGAGCACGTCTTCCAATTAAAATCCTTTCCGCAAGGCTCAAAGATTGTACCATATGGAACCGGTTCCATCCCTTTCGGGTCTTGATTGAAATGAATACCCCCAATAACCTTCTCATGAGTTATACTATAAGGAGTCAGGCCATGAAGATTTGGGTGAGGAACAGGAGGCCCAATCGCGAGAAGTGAACATTGATTCTTCCGTTGAAGAAGCTGGTTGCGTAAGCGATGGGGAAGCAAATTTTATGACAAATGATTCTTTAGTGTACAATACATAGAATATGTTACCAAGGATGGGGCTAAGTTACAGTTTCTTATAGACATTAGCGCGAACAAAAATTTTATAAGCCCTAGAAACGCCGCCGGCTGTACAATATCACCCACTCTGTTCTCTGCTCAGCCCGCTGCATCGGGCATCGATCCATCGCCTCGTTAGCCAATTTTTCAAACCAATAGGGAACGACACGGTTCTCACTTTTATTGTTCTCCTTGGATTGAGTTCTTTTGATGGTATCATAGATGATGAGACCCTCAAACAATCAAAAGCTTTCATTGACCGAGAAATAATTTCTTGATGATTACACCGGGAGTCAAATTTCCTCTTTTGGTCAGACGATCATCGAACGTATATCCATTGTTGGATGTTGAACACCCAGATTCTGTAAGCCAAGCGTTAAACGCACGTAGACACAAGTGTTAGGGTAGAAGAAAGCTATGCAATGAGAAGGAGATGCTCGCAATTTTAGTATGATCTCATTGGTAGTTTGTTTATTGAAACAAACAATTGAAAATGCGTATCATTTGATTTTCTTCTGATGTGATTGTACTCGCATCGCAATTTTGATTTAAGTCTGTTTTTGTTATGTTCCAAGTAATGATGATATTTGATAATTGGGTTCTCTCTATATATATAGATAAATTCAACAAAATGACAAGTGAGAACGTTGCAGTCGGGCGGAGCCGACTGCGTAATACTCTGATACCATTTTAAGAACAGCTGCAAGCAAGTGAACAGAAAATTTTTGCTTGTGTATGGGTGACCCGAAATCTTCCTTTCAAGTTTTTGGGGACTGCAGGGGCGTGTTCGATCCCTAGAGGGGGTAACCAGAAGTCTATTTTCCAAATTTGGTGATTTTAGCTCCAAAACTGTGAAAGATATACATTTTCGCGATTTTTGGGCCCGGGAGGGGGCATGGCCCCAACATTTTTTCCGATCTTTAGAGGGGTGACAAGAAGTCTATCTTTTAATTTTGGTGACTCTAGCTCCAAAACTGTGGAAGATATACATTTTCGCGATTTTTGGGGGCGGGAGGGGGCGTGGCCCCAAAAATTTTGGCCGATCTTTAGAGCGGGTAAGGAGAAGGCTATCTCACAAATTTGGGGACTCTAGCTCTAAAACTGTGGAAGATATAAATTTTCGCGATTTTTGGGGCGGGAGGGGGCGTGGCCCTCAAATTTTTTTAACGATCCTTAGAGGATTTGGCCAGAAGTCTACCCTCAAGGATTGGTGGCCCTAGCTCTTAAACTGTGCGACATAAAGGCTTCCGTGTTTCGTGGGGGCGGGCTGGCTGGGGGGCGTTCTAGTGGGCGTGGCTGGAAAATCCAGGACGGAATCTTTTGGGGTGGTCAACCGTAGTCTAAATTCAAAATTTGGGGACTCTAGCTTCAAAATTGCGGGAAATATACACGTGTTATCGAATTGTGTATTCATGTATATCGATTTTCGCGATTACGGGGGTGGGAGTGGGCGTGGTCGAAATTTTTTCTGTGATCCGTAGTGGACGTCACCAGTAATATATATTCCAAATATGGTGACCTTAGCTCCAAAACTGCGGGAGATATAAGTATTACAAATTATTTTGGGAGGGGGGCTGGTGGGCGTAATAATGGGCGTGGCCGATAAGCCTAGCATTCAATTTTTTCGGGCGATCACCAGCAATATACCTCCCAAATTTGATTACTCTAGCTTCAAAATTGTGGGAGATATTCACGTTTAATCGATTTGTGATTTGAGGTGTATCGACATGTTATCGATTTGCCAGCCTCCTGTGGGCGTGGCATAAATTTGAAACAAACTTGATCTGAAGCAGATAGCTATAATCATAACACATAAGATTCCAAGAGTCTATCTAATATCGTTTCGGAAATACGTGCGTTCATCCAGACAGACAGACGGACAGACGGCCAGACGGACGGCCTGACGGACATCCGACAAAACCAATATACTATGAGTACCTTCGGTATCAGAGTATAATGAGTACTTTCGGTATCAGAGTATAATAATGGGAGATTGTTTAATTCGGTAATCGCTTGTATGCCATGATTTATAGCATATATTATACATTATATATTGGACTGTGTTTTGCGCCATTGCTTGTAATTGTTTTTCAATTTCTTCCATATCATCTGCATCTTATATTATATACCAACCAAACTAATATTCATAAGCTTTGCCAACAATATGAATCAATCCCCTTTGATTTCTATTGGTTATTCTTATTCCGCTCTTTTCTGTTTCTAATTTATTCATCAAATATTGTATTTGGGGTATATATTGAAACTCCCAAACTCATACATGATGAGTCTTTGTCCGCTTTTATAATTTCTGGTTTTAACATTGCCATTAAAACATTGTTAAAAGTGCACTCTTTTAGTTTCTAACCAATTTCTTCCTTTTACTGCTATTAAGGTTGCGAATTTGGATTATATGTCGATACATGACAAATATGTTTTGGTTTTTAATTATATAAAAATCAATTACATATTTTTTTCTAATTGTTAATGGTTCTGTTCTGCTGGTGACAGAAAAGTCACCATAAAGACGAATTCAGGACAAGTTTTCCACAAGTCTCATTTAAATAGTTAATTCTTGAAACATTCGTTTATACCTTTTTATACTCTTTTCGAAGAAATAAGTATATTAAGTTTGTGCTGAAGTTTGTAACGCATAGAAGGAAGCGTCTGAGACCCCAAAAGTTACTGCCAGTATACTCAGAAAAACAAAAGAAATTGATCTAGCCATGTCCGTCTGTCTGTCTGTATGTATGCAAACTAGTCCCTCAGTTTTTGAGCTATCACGATAAAACTTTGCACAAAGGGGACATCACATTGGTCGGAGCCGGCCGGATCAGACCACATTGGCCTTAAATTCGATGTTTTCCAAGCAATGCTTTAAGTTTCCTTGTACACTTGAACATCCTTATAACTCATCAATGGGTAAAACTGCAAAGCGCTTGAGTCATAAATAGTGAAGATATCATCATTATATATCATTAAATATTTTGAAAAAAACAGGTGCGTATGAGCAAACAAGCCCAAGCGCAAGAAAGCTTTTGGCAGTCTGATCTTCAAGTGATTTTGTCATCGATCATCAAAGCTGCTTGTGGCGTAAGGGGTAAAGTGGCGCTGACAAACGAAAGGTCCTCGGTACGAGTCTCAGCTTCGGCGCTCACTTTGTTTGCTCACTTGCACCTGTTCCTTCAAAATAATTAATGACGCGTATCTTCGCTGTTTATGACTCAATCGATTTGCGATTTTACCCATTGATGAGTTATAAGGAAGTTCAAGTGTACAAGGAAATTGAAAGCAATTGCTTTGAAAACATCGGATTTATGGCCAAAGCCTACTTCGAGTTGTATGGCAGCTATAAGATATAGTGGTCCGATCCGGTCGTCACCGACCAATGTGATGTATGTTTGAATAATAATTATCTGTGCAAAGTTTTATCGCGATAGGTTTGAAAACATGGGATTTATGACCAAAACCGACTTCAAGTTGTATCCGGCCGGTTCCGACCAATGTGCTGTCCCCTTGAATAATAAGTGTTTGTGCAAAGTTGCATCGCGATAGCTCAAAAACTGAGGGACTAGTTTGCATACATACAGACAGACAGACAGACAGACGGACATGGCTAGATCAATTTGTTTTGTTTTTCGAAGAATACTGGCAGTGACTTTTGGGGGTCTCAGACGATTCCTTCTATTCGTTACAAACTTCAGCACAAACTTAATATAATATTTTCTTCGAAAAGAGTATAAACAATGCCACGCTAAAAAACAAATGCTCAGTATAATCGAGCTTGTCAGCGATTTTTAAAACTGCTTGCTGTAAGTAGTTGAGTGCTGCGTTAACCAACGCGAGTTGCAGGTTGCAGGAAAGCAAGGGATTTTGTCATCGATCATCAAAACTGCTTGTGGCGTAAGGGGTGAAGTGGCGCGTTGACAAACGAAAGCTCGCGGGTACGAAACTCAGCGGCGACTGCTCATTTATTTTAACTTTTTATACTCTGATACCGAAGGTACTCATAGTATATTGGTTTTTTCGGATGTCCGTCAGGCCGTTCGTCCGTCTGTCTGGATGAATGCAGGTACACTGCCCGACAACCGATTAGCACACTCTCTAAGCTTTCAGTTTAAAGGCAAATATCTCCCTACTCTGAAAATGTTTCATGCTCATTCTTTTTTTCTCATATTCTTCATCATTTTCACTCATTTTAAGAATAACTGTAAGCTCTGGAAGTGTACCGTTAGTTTGCTTTGCTTTTTTCTGTGAAGTGCGACAAAAATGCATGCATTTTTGTTGGGACAGCCGATTAGCACATTTTTGTTTTCGTGTCAATTTTTGCGTGTAAGCTGTCTTGTTTGGGTGTTTAAGTTTATTATTTATTTATTGGGATCAATTATCTATAAAAGAAAGTAATAATGGGAAAAGGAAAACCGTTGGATGAGTCTGAAAAAGGCAAAATAAAGGCTTACAGGGAGTGCGGCCACTCGATTCTTCAAATATCGAAAAATATTCAACGCAGCCGTAAAGTTATTACCTCATATTTAAACAATGAGGACACTTATGGAAAAAACATGAAAGGTCGGCCCTCATCAGTGATAACAGCAGCTGATAAGCGAATCATATTAAGGCACGCATCTAATTCTCACGACTCAGCCACCAAAATGAAAGAAAAAACTGGTGTTAAAGCGTGCGTTCGGACTGTGCAAAGAGTTATTTCGAATGCTAAGCATATTAAGCGTCCAAAATTAAAAAAAAAACCACCTCTAAACCAACTTCGAAAGATGCAACGGCTCGATTTCTGTCGATCGAATATGACCTGGACCAAGGAGTGGGAGCTTGTAGTCTTTTCGGATGAGAAAAAGTTTAATTTGGAGGGTCCTGATTTTAGATCGATTGCACAGCCGTGCGGGTGGTGTCATGGTGTGGGGAGCTATTACGTACTTTGGCACTATAGAGCTGCCGTTTCTAACCAGCCGTATGAATGCCATTGCGTACAAAGGTGTACTGAATACGGCTTTCCCTGCAATTAAGGATATTTTTAGACCCTTGAAATTGAAGTTCCAGCAGGACAACGCACCTATCCACACAGCCAGGATTGTAAAGACCTGGATTGAGGGTCAAAAAGTAGAATTGCTAACTTGGCCGCCATACTCGCCCGACCTAAACATTATAGAAAATGTTTGGGGATGGCTGGCACGGAAGGTGTACGAGTCCGGCAAGCAATATTCAACTGAAGCAGAACTCATTGAAGGAATAAAAAGGTCCTGGGAGGCTATATCACTCAATTATATAAAAAAATTATATGACTCCTTACCCAAGCGGATGTACGAAGTCATACTTAATCGTGGAGGCTCAACACATAATTAATTTGTTTACAAATAAGATCTAAAATATTGAAATTAATTTTAAAAAATAATTTGAGTGAAGTTTGAACCCATTTTCTTTTGTTATTTTAGGTTTTCAAGTGACTGTGCTAATCAAGTGTCGCAAAAATAAAAGTGAATTTTGTATGTTAAGTTTGTTTAAAATAATTGGAAATGTTATTAATAAGGTTAATATCATATCTACTATTTATTTTCGTGTGAAATTTTATATTCTTTTAATGAAAAAAAAACTCATCCTAAAAGCTTTATTCGTTTTCCTGATATTGAGCTCCTAAGACGGGAGCATAGGGTGTGCTAATCGGTTGTCGGGCAGTGTATTTCCGAAACGATATTAGATAGACTTTTGTATTATGATTTTATTTAATTTATGCTGCGCTCACTAGGAGGCTGGCAAATCGATAACATGTCGATACACCTCAAATCACAAATCGATTAAGCGTGAATATCTCCTACAATTTTAAGGCTAGAGTAATCAAATTTAGTAGGTATATTGGTGGTGACCTCCCGAAAAAATTGGATCCTAGGTTTATCGGCCACGCCCATTATTACGCACACCAGCCCCCACCCCCTTCAAAACTAATTTGAAATGCTTATATCTCCCGCAGTCTTAGAGCTAAGGTCACCATTTTTATACCCTGAACCCATTAAAAATGGGTAAAAAGGGTATTATGGTTTTGTGCAAAAGTATGTAACAGGCATAAGGAAGCATCTCCGACCATATAAAGTGCATATATTCTTGATCAGTATCAATAGCCGAGTCGATTTAGCCATGTCCGTCTGTCTGTCTGTCCGTCTGTCCGTATGCATGAACACACAGATATCAGAGACTACAAGAGCTACAGACTTCATGTTTGGAACATAAGTTCTCATAGTCCCGGGATAGATCAAGTTTATTTCATTTTATCGATAGCTCGTCCCGTTCAAAGTTATCGATAAATTTCGATTTCAGACTCGAGTTTTTGGGACATAACTTCAAAGTTATAAGAGCTAGAGGCCCTAAATTTGACATGTATAATCTCGAATAGCATACACATGTAACGAATATTTCACTTTTTGGATATCACCCCCCAAACCCCCAAAAGTTCAAAAAACGCATTTTTAAGGTAAGACCTTGCAATTTGGTTTGGCCACACATATTATCGACAATTGCTTGCCCCAAAAATTTCAATAAGATCGGACAATAAACACAGAAGTTATTTAAGATTTAACTTTCCATTGTGTGGGGCTCAGCGAAAAAGCAAGCTAACTGCTTAAACCTCTTGCACTGCTTGTACTGCTTGTAGTGCAGCATGTGTGTGTTTAGATTAGTAAGAATGATTGTAAGGACTGGGTTCAGGGTATCTCGTAGTCGGGCACTCCCGACTAGAGCACTCTTACTTGTTTTTCTAATCTATATTAACAGCCTACTAAAAAATTTGTTTTTGATTTTTTGTTTGTTTGGGTTTTTTCTGGGTATTTCAAAATCCTTGCAACAAATGTTGGACCAATGCTTTAATTTTGTTATTGATATCCCCAGAACTTAACGTAATATTAACTTTATATCTTAAATTTAATATTTTAAATTTTTTGTAAATTTTTTATATAGCTATAAGTGTCTTATAATTTTAGATAAATTCTTTCGTGTCGATTGTCAATAGTCGACAATAAATAAGTTAATAAACAAAGGAATCCCGAAATTTCGAGACCCCGCTTTGGACTTAGAATCGCAGCCCACCAACGATCTTGCAGCCAAGACCTAATGATCTGTGGGACACAGATCTTGTGGTGGGGAGGAGTTAACACCGGCTGGCGCTCCCCTCCCTCTCACTTCTCCGCGCCAGCCACAAACGACGGCAAAACAACAACAACAACATAGCAGCAACAATAGCATAGCAACTACAGAGGCAGCGACAGCAGCAGAACGAGAGCTGCAGCGACGAAACAACAACAGCAACCGAGGCAAGCCATTGACCGCCGCTATGCGTTTCAGCTTAGCTGCGCACACGCTTCATCCCGCCCCCGTGTCGCAATCAGCATAAGCGAAACTGCAGCGTTTAATGTTTGGTGCGCGACAAAGTTGCGCCAAGTAAACATAAACCACTGCAGAGAGTGTCACAGTATCCGTTGTGCCACTATTGGAATTTGCTGACGCCGGTACTTGTGCCCGAGCGATCGGTCAGCCAAACGCGCTTGAAGAGCTTTAGAATTAATTCCGTTTGGGATTTCAATTCAAGCAGAACACATTCTCAAGATTAACTTTAAGAAATTTGTAACGTCTTCTACACGTGTGCATTTTCATTTCCGTATATTAAAATCATTATTAACAAAGAAGGTCGCATACACTAAGTCGACAGATCAGTCAGGAATTGAGCTTCGACGAATTCAGGAAATCCCTGGACAAAGAGAGATGCGTAATTTATTAATTGGTTACCTAAGGGATGCATCGAGGGTTGCCTCCCCTGACCATGACTGGTCATAATATAAGTTATGACTAACTAACTATTTTACTATTTGATAAATTCAATTTATCTATTTATATATATATAATATATATATATAAAACAAGATTGTTATAAAAAAATATATTTTATATTTATTATAACCTCGTATAAATTGAACATGTGAGTAAAGGTTGTAAATCTCGACTAAAGGCTAAAGTGCTGTTGTGCGCTTAATAAATCTTTGGCTGATGAGCTTTTGATATGTTGGACTTTAAGGAGACTAAGCTTTCTGCTCTTAGATAAACAAAGATCTGATGGATCTCTCTTTAGAATTATGACGAAAGAATGAGAGTCGGTTTCATCAGCCTTGATTTATGCCACGTTGACAAATTTTTCCCTTTGGTAGAAATAGCGATTCAAACGTGGGAGCGCTTGAATTGTTATTTTCCCCAGTGGTATCAAATAACAATATTTGGGTGCGAGTACATAATACATATGTGGGTGCGAGTACATGATACATATGTGGGTGCGAATATAGTATAATATAATGTGTGCAATACATATTTTACTATATATATATAGTTAACTCCTAAAAACCACAATTCTTAGCTCTATGTTTTAAAGATCTTCTCAATTGAATACATTTTTATTTTATTTAATTATATAAGTAATTAATTATATATATATTAACAATCGTTCGTATTTTATATTGGAAGTAGAATAAATGTCTTCACTACTTTTTTATTATTGGTCGTTTTTTTTACATCTGATCCACTTTTAACCTGTTTTTCTTTGGAGCTATCTTTCCCCCCACCTAGTAAACGCCTCAAATCTTCCATTCTTATATTTTTATATATTATTCTAAGATATATCCTTATTTATTTATTTTTTGTTAAAATTTTGTTTTTTTATTATTTTGATTTCTGTATCATTCGAATTCTAAGCTTAGTATATTGAGATATTAGATGATCCAGTTTAACTGCACGTGTTGTATAGAAGAAGAATAACCCTTCTATGCTCAGATTTAAAGACCAGGGGCACAACGTTGAATGCATCCCAATTGTTTGATGTAATGAGATGATCGTTCTCATACTGTAAGAAATATTCTCCGTATTCAGTAATGAGTCTCTCATGCTCTATAAAAATCTCTCCTTCACAATCGTTCAAACAAGTATAAATTTTTCCCACAATTGTTAGATTTTCATATTTTGAAAGTAGCCCCAATATGATCTTCACTTCAAAAAGAAGAATTACGACTGAATGAAGTTTGATTATGGAAAACGTTGCTATTTCAAAAATATATTTTATTTTTATTATAACCTCGTATAATTGAACATCGGAGTATAGGTTGTAAGCCTCGACTAAAGAATAAAGTGCTGTTGGGCGCTTAATAAATCTTTAGCTGATGAGCTTTTGAAAGATTTGACTTTAAAGAGACTGAGCTTTCTGCTTTTATGTAAGCATAGATCTGACGGATCTCTCTCTTGAAATTATGACGAAAGATTGAGAGTGGGTTGCATCAGCCTGGATTTATGCCACGTCGACAGAATTGACCCATTGGTAGAAAAAGCGATTCAAGCGTGTGTTTACAATAACTATGTGAACGTGGGAGCGCTTGAATTGTTATTTTCCCCAGTGGTATCTTATTACATGATAACATAATTTGGGTGCGAGTACATTTTTACATATTACATATTTTGTGCAATACATATGCGGGTGAGAATATATAATGGGTATTGGGTGCAATACATATGTAACTTCCCCATCCATAAAAATTTAGCCTGTCCTCAGGCGATTATCTTAGGATATGTGTAGGGTCGATTACAATATTTTAGTTTTGGGTTGATATTGGGATTGAAGGTAAAATATCTGATTGTGGGGTTTCTGTTTGTTGCTTAAATTTAACAATTATTTTGTGGGGTATACTTTTATACTTATAGCTAAAATATATTATTAGTGTATTGTTAGGGTTACAATTTGGAATGTGTTGTAGTGTTTCGTTTGTTCTATTATGATTTCTTTAATTTAAATGTATGAAATTGGTTCTAACTTAGTTATGTTATTGTTTATATAGACTGTCTGTGTGTAATCTAACATGGTACCAGTGATTAAAAACTCTTCTAGTTGGATTGAAAAATTGAATGCTTTTATAATATCATTATTTTCTATTATTATTTCTCTGTTCAAACAATTTTGATTTAAAATGGTTTTGTGTAAACTCCAAGTTAACATTATATTAGGCTCTACGTAGATTGTAGATTGATTTAATATTCCGGTAATACATTTATTCATAACTATAACTTTATTATACTCTTTTCGAAGAAAATAGTATATTAAGTTTGTCCTGAAGTTTGTAACGCATAGAAGGAAGCGTCTGAGACCCCCAAAAGTTACTGCCAATATGCTTATAAAAACAAAACAAATTGATCTAGCCATGTCCGTCTGTCTGTCTGTCTGTCTGTCTGTCTGTCTGTATGTATGCAAACTAGTCCCTCAGTTTTTGAGCTATCGCGATGCAACTTTGCACAGACACTTATTATTCAAGGGGACAGCACATTGGTCGGAGCCGGCCGGATCGGACCACTATATCTTATAGCTGCCATACACCTCAAAGTCGGTTTTGGCCATAAATCCGATGTTTTCAAAGCAATTGCCTTAAATTTCCTTGTACACTTGAACATCCTTATAACTCATCAATGGGTAAAATCGCAAATCGATTGAGTCATAAACAGCGAAGATATGCGTCATTAAATATTTTGAAAAAACAGGTGCATATGAGCAAACAAAGTAAAGCGCAAGAAAGCTTTTGATAGTCTGCTCTTCAAGGTATTTTGTCATCGATCATCCAAACGGTTTGTGGCGTAAGGCGTAAAGAGCCGCGCTAACGAACGCAGGTTTCGCAAGTTCGAGCCTCGGCGGCGACTGATTGTTAATTTAATACTTTTTTCTTTTTTTTTCCTTTTACATATACATATAACTGTAATCAAATTAACTTGCTTCCAATGGCTTAGAACAAAAACAATGCCACGCGAAAAAACAAATGCTGTCAAACGCGAGTTGCAGGTTGCAGGAAAACAAAACAAGGAAATTTGTAACAGTCGGCTCTTCAAGCAATTTTGTCAGCGATCATCAAAACAACTTGTGGCGTAAGGGGTAAAGTTGCAAACTGGTGAGCGAGAGGTCCTGGGTTCAAGACCAGCGGCGACTGGTCGTTTATTTTCATTTTTTCTTATTCTTCTTTTCAAATATATAACTGTAATCAAATTCATTTGCTTTCAATGGCTTAGAACAAAAACAATGCCAACGCGAAAAAACAAAAGCTCAGTATAAATCGAGTTTGTCAGCGATTTTTAAAACTGCTTGGTGTAAGCAGTAAAAAGCAAAACAAGAAAGCTTTTGACAGTCTGCTCTTCAAGGGATTTTGTTAGCGATCATCAAAACGGCTTGTGGCGTAGTGGGTAATGTTGCGAACTGTTGAGCGAAAGGTCCTGGGTTCAAGACCAGCGGCGAATGGTCATTTATTTTCGTTTTTTCTTACTCTTCTTTTCAAATATATAATAGCTGTAGTCAAATTCATTTATTTTCAATTTCCTAAATTGTTTTTAATTTTTTTTTTCATACATAAAGTAGCTTTAATAGAATAATTCAAGAGAAAAATTTAAATTCATTGGCAAAACCAATGCCACGCGAAAAAAATATGGATCTCAAATTCTGAATATAAGCTCTCGTATGTTCAGATTAAGTTTTATGACAATTCAATTTCCGACAGCGGCCTTGAAAGGTATAAGAGCAACAGGCACAAAATTTGGTATGTATATTGTAGTATACATATGTAATGTAGTTTTGACTTTTTGGAAAAACTGAAACTTGTTTATTGTTCAATTCGGTAGCACTTATGAATGCTAAGGGACGCGTCCACGAGCTGCGGATAGTGAAACGTCCCTGTTTACATGAATACCTTTATATATTTTATTTTATACGTAGGGGTATATGTATGCGACATTAATATCTGCGAATTAAATAAGCAGTCACGGAAAAATAGTAAAATTTGCTTTAAGGTTCGAAAAGAGTATTTAATCTTCGGCACGCCGAAGATAATCCTTCTCCACTTGTTACTGATTCATTCTGATGAGACAGATCGATGGCCACTAAATTCTGTAGGTGTTAACAACGCGCGAGACTCTTTCATATAATAACTTGATTGAAAATGTGCATACATATCATATAAAGTAGCAAATCGTTCACGATTAAAATTGATATTCATACCATCATAAGGATACATCTCAGAGTTTAAAAATACTTTTAGGTTTCTTAAATTACTCTGAATCAATTTATTCTCCACTTCATAAGCTATGGTTGCAAAACGAGGGTGTTCTCTATTGGCTGCAAGCTTTACATTCCAAACATGATGAGTACCCCCAGAAAGTGTTGGGTTAAGATAGCAATCCCAACTACGGAAATCCAGCGGTAGTGCACCTCCATTTTTTGTTAGAGTAAACATTTCTAATTATCCTTCATCACTGAGTGATGCATGTAGTATTTTCCATGCTATGTTAGAAATATTTAATTTATATTCATTTGTTCCAATTTTATTATGAAATACATCCTCCATGCTCTTAGTCATAAGTAGTATGAGTTCATGCTTACAATTTAATAGGATCTTCTTATAGTCTTCAGCAAATCCAAGTAAGTATTTACCAGGGACGGAGAAATTAAAATGGCCAGTGATTGAAAGCTCTCTGTCATTCCCATTGAACACACCAGAATTTAAAAGCATCCGACTTTCAAGTTTATTCAGAGAACTATAGTTTGTTATACATGTTGTAGTACCAACAAGCGCGTCCTATCAATTTCGACACCGTTAAGCTCATATCGAACTTCATCAAAAAGGTAGCCCATACAATTGTTTTTCAGTTTACCATTTTCAGTAGGCGAATTGTTGGCCAAACAAATTGAACCTTCAACATTAATAAAACTCTCACTAGGTAATACATATAAATCCTGATTCTGTATTGTAATTCTAATTTCGTCATTGCTCTTAATTGCTCTTGATTGTATGTAGGGAGAGTAACTATGGCATTGTTTTTATACTCTGATACCGAAGGTACTCATAGTATATTGGTTTTGTCGGATGTCCGTCAGGCCGTCCGTCTGTCCGTCTGGCCGTCTGTCCGTCTGTCTGACTGGATGAACGCACGTATTTCCAAAACGATATTAGATAGACTCTTGAAATCTTTTGTGTTATGATTATAGCTATCTGCTTCAGATCAAGTTTGTTTAAAATTTATGCCACGCCAACTGGGAGGCTGGCAAATCGATAACATGTCGATACACCTGAAATCACAAATCGATTAAACGTGAATATCTCCCAAAATTTTGAAGCTAGAGTAATCAAATTTGGTAGGTATATTGCTGGTGACCGCCCGAAAAAATTGGATGCGAGGTTTATCGGTCACGCCTATTATTACGCCCACCAGCACCCCCTCCCACAATAATTTGAAATGCTTATATCTCCCGCAGTTTTAGAGCTAAGGTCACTTAGAATATATATTACCGGTGAGGTCCTCTAAAGATCACAGAAAAAAAAATTCCGACCACGCCCACTTCCGCCCCCTTAATCGCGAAAATCGATATACATGAATGCACAATTCGATAACACGTGTATATTTCCCGCAATTTTGAAGCTAGAGGCCCCAAATTTGGAATTTAGACTAGGGCTGACCACCCCAAAAGATTCCGTCCTGGATTTTCCGGCCACGCCCACTA